>JAWNLH010000665.1:0-89872 GCA_035042485.1 Drosophila cyrtoloma
TCCAAAGGAATTTTTAGGACTAAATTTAACATCTTGCTCCTCTATTTAATGACGAGGAACCCACTCAAAAGCATCCAGTAGATGATTCCCAAGTGGAAGCGAGGAACCGGATGAAAGCTCACATCCCATGAAAAGAAGGCAGATTAATGTCAGTTCATTGGCTATAACGATATTGGTTATGTTGCAGTTTTTTTTGAACATGCCGCCAAAATTAGCACAATCGGTAACATTACCAGTCGATCAAAACAATTTTTTTTTTTTAATTTGATCAACACAATTTCAGCACGATACTTGGATTTAAAGCATATTTGACTGACATAGATACATTTTCGAGAGGTACCCGTATTATTTGGCCAAATGTGTTCAAAAATTATTGATTTACCTTATGGAAGAGAACTTCCGTCATATAGAAGCAGAACTATTTATGGAAAACATATTATTTAATCAAATCACGCAAAACAGAGAGCAGCATTGGACATCGTGTGGAAACATCGCCAGTAGCTTGTTCGGCGTGATAGACTCGACATATGCAAAGGACATGTCAAAAACGATAATGGAAGTAAAAGCAAATGAAAGCCATCTCCTGGAGTTATTACAAAAACAAACCTCTTTGATTGACTCCACTATAGACGTCTTGAAACGAGATGAAATAGCTTACTCAAAGCGATTAAACCATTCGGAAGACCAAATTAAGAGTGTAATGAAGATGAGTCTCATTTCCACACGTTTCAATGGTACATTACGCTGACGTCACAGCTCTTGGCTATAGCTTCCAATCTTCAACGCATGCAAAGCGAGATCATTAATAGACTGACTGATGTACGTCACAATACCATAAGCCCTCTTCTAGTGTCACCACGGCAGGTATCAACCTCAACACTGGGTCTATACTATCTGGTACCTATACTAGCTACACGCAAAAATTGATTTCTATGTTTGAAGTTCGAACATCTTTCATTATTAGTCAGTCATCGACAAAAGATATCAGGAGTTGACTACGGAAGAAATGGCAAACTGTCATCCAAGATCTAAATGATTTCATTTGTTACAGTAAGTAGTCACTTTTTCTATCGACATGCTGAGAATGCAACTGTTCCATAACAAAACAGATGCATCATGTCAGATTGCGGTGGATTAAACAATCTAGTATCACATAACTGGATATCTGACGTTCCATCGGTGCAGACTGCAGACAATTTTAACGGAATCTTTGTTGCAAATATCCAGGGTTCATCCTATACATTTTTTAGTTGCCATAATTATTTTATTGATACTTTCAATCTGACATGATGCATCTGCTTGTTTATGGAACAGTTGCATTTCTCAGCTCATGTCGATAGAAAAAAGTGACTGCTTACTGTAACAAATGAAATCGTTTTTAGATCTTGGATTGTTTATAGTTTTTTCGTTTAACGTGCTTATTTGGCGGCATCTTGGATATCATTGTAGCTGATTTTATTTATGTTTAATGCCGATAAAAACAATTTAGAATATAATTTCCATAAGAAATAATTTTTAGTTGTTTGTTGGAGACGCACTTGCCCACAGAAAATTTTGTGTTGGTGGCTATTCTGTTATTTGTTCAATTGAGAAAAATTTTGGGATAGAGTCGATTTTCATCGCGTCATGTGTAAGCTTTTCTATATCCACCAGGCAAAAAAAAATCGAAGTCGATGAGACTTGCAAGACCATCCCTTTTGGCAGATAGAACTCAAGAGCCTGAGATCAGAAAAATGTTTAATCAACTTACCAAAAGGGGCTCGATATTGTATTACGTTATCTCATAGACGGCGTCGGCAAAAGCTCGGCTTGCTATTAAAAAAAATCAAAGCATAATCTTAGGCATAACATTTTATTAACTTATGCAAGTGCACTACAAACTTGTGGGATGGTTCGGATGGGGCTGAGCTGAGTCTACCAGGCAGGTCGCGGGTTGCGGAAGCGATTTCATCATAAATGATAATCCGATGTACATTGCAATATGTTGATGCTCGATTGTTTGGATATTATATGGTAGATGAAAACATTTGTTGGTATAAGTTGCCTTTGTAGTTTGTGAAGTGCGTTGCAGTCATGTTTGTTGTCCTCCATGTCACCGAATCGGCCATATGATGTCAACAATGATGTTTCCATAACGCTTTGACTAGTTATTAGTTAATTGCATATGGTACATCCTGCTTTTGCTGTTAATAGTCCAATATCAGTTAACTGGATATCTGATGTTCTATCGGTGCAGACTGTAGAAAATTTCAACGGAATCTTTGTAGAAAATATCCAACGGTTCATCCTATACATTTTTTGCCACATAAACATTGTATTGATATTTTCAATCTGACATGATCCATCTATTTTGTTATGGAACAGTTGCATTTCGCAGCTCATGTCGACAGAGAAAAGTGATTGTTTGCTGTAGCAAATGAAATCATTTGTAGATCTTGGATGACAGTTTGCCATGTCTTCCATCGTCAACTCCACAAATTTATCTTGATTATTGTTGATGGCAATGAAAGGTTTTCGAACTTTGAATACTTGGAATCCATGATTGCTTGTAGCTGGTATAGGTATCAGATTGTATTGATCCAGTGTTGAGGTTGATACCAATGGCAATGTTATTTTAATGATGACATGATTGTCTACTACACTGTCTTCTGCGTTCATCATTTTGTAGGCCATGAGCATTTTCTCTGAGATGACAGGAAGCATTTGATCTGGTTTAAAATGATCTCGTATTTTGTTAAATTGATATCTTAACTGCCGTGGTGACACTAGAAGAGGGCTTATGGTATTGTGACGTACATGATCTCGCCTTGCATGCGTTGAAGATTGGAAGCTATAGCCGTGAGCTGTGACGTCTGCATAATGTAGCATTGAAACGTTTGGAAATGGGACTCATCTTTCATTACATTCTTAATTTGATCTTCCAAATGGTTTAATCGCTTTGAGTAAGCTATTTCAGCTCGTTTCAAGACGTCTATCGTGGAGTCAATCAAAGAGGTTTGGTTTTAGAATAACTCCAGGAGATGGTTTTCATTTTCTTTCACTTCCAGTATAGTTTTTAACATGTCCTTTGCATATGTATAGTCTAACACGCCGAACAAGCTAGTGGCGACGTTTCCCACGATGTCCAATGGTGCTCTCTGCTCTCTGTGGTCAATAACATGTTTTCCATAAATCGTTCTTCGTCTATATGACGGACGTATTGATACATTCCCTTACATGCAGATATGTCAATAATTTGGAACACATTTGGCCAATCCTTGTACTACCTCTCAAACATGTATCTATGTCGGTCCAGTAGGGTTTTAAGTCCAAGTAGGCTACTAGCATCCAATCAGCTACTGCTAATTGTGTTGTTCCAATATTTTAAAAAAGGAAGCGAGGTTTTGATCCGAACTGAGTTATGTTAATCGATTGTGCCAATTTTAGTGGCAATAGAAGCAACATAACCAACATCTTTGTAGCCAATCAACCGATATTAATCTGCCTTCTTTTCTTGGGATGTGAGCTTTCATATGATTCCTTTCATATGGGTTCCCCTTCTACAATAGAGGATCTAGATGTTGAATTTATTGCTTAAAAATTGCTTTGGAGGTTTTCAGTCGACAAAACCTCACGAAATTAATTTTCCACGGTAGCCTCGAACGATTTTACCCATGGGCCATTGTAAGACTGGCGTGTCGTCTTCTTTCAGTAGGACCAGTGCTCATACTTTGATGTCTGCTGAAGGTATTCAGGGGACCACTGTGTCCAAATTGAATGTTTTAACTTTGACACTGCTTGCCATCGTTGTCCTAGCGTTTTGGTTGCTGGGACGGCTCACAGTCGGCTTGTGCGGTTAGTGGTTCTCCAATTCAAAAATGTGCTGGTGTTAATGCAGTTATATCATTCAGATCATCTGATCTCTATCGCCTCTGCGTTAAAGGGCGAGAATTGAGTATCGCTTATATCTCGACTATGACGGTTTCCAACTCTTCATATGTTAAATTCGCAGTAGTCACATTATTTAATAGCAGATGTTTTGCTGACTTTACTGCAGCTTTCCATAGTCTGCCAAGGGGGTATGAACTTAAATTGGACTCCTCTACTAGTGCATTCCTGAATTATTGTACATTGAGCCTTTTCAGTAAATATCGATTTCTCTAGCTCTTGAAGCAAATTTTGTTGCGTTGTCACAATGCAATTTTTGACACTTTCCACGACGACTAATAAGCGTCGCAGTTCTGCTAGAAATGCCTCTGTGATGAGATCGCTTACCAGTTCCAGATAAACTGCTTTTGTAGTAAAGCAACAAAATATTGCAATTTATGCAGTGTTAGGGTACTTTCCACGAATTTTGTGGTGGATTTTAAAAGGGCATGCTTTTTCCTTTCGGAATCCAGAATTGCTGTCTTGATGTGGTCAGCAATGCTTGAGGACCGCAATGCATATTTTACTTATGAACCAAGAATCATTTTTACGATTTGGTCGTTGTATGGTAATAGCATTGGGTGCTTTGCGTCAAAAGAGAGATTTGCCGCTTCCAGTCGACCTCCTACTAGCAAGATTCCCTCTTGATCCAAAAGGTGCTAAGGCCTTAATTGCACTGCCTATTTACGGCTCCTTTTCTCGTTTAATTTGCTTGATGTCGTCCATAAAATCATTCCGTTGATCCTACGAATAATGATTTTTTTGGCTTGAAGTTCACTGAACTGTACAATTAGGCTGCTGTACCTTTTCTCCCTTCGGAAGCGCACCATATAAGCTATGATTCTGACGAATTTTGTAGATGATGTCCACCTCTCTGGTGATAGTCATTATGGATCTCTGACTAATCCTTGGGGGGGGGGGTCGAATATAGCAGCAGCCATTCCTCTGGATAGTACATCAGCGGCATAATTCTCTGGCAACATGCCTCCATTCCTTTTGCAATGTTAATTCCTGGATCGTCCCAATTCTTGTGACGACGAATTTGTCACGAATGGATGCTGGACAATTAATCCACGATAGTACGGTCCTTGAATCAGACCAATAATAAGTTGGTGCGTTTGTCATTGACATGTCTTCTTTAATTTTTGCTACTAGCTGAGCTCCCAATACAGCAGCCTTTAGTTCCAGGCGTGGTAAAGTTATTGTGTTGATTGGGGCTAGGTGTGATTTGGCACATAACAATTAGACTGTCGCTTGTTTGTCTTTATGTATTGCTCTCATGTATACGGTAGCTCCAAATGCCTATAAGTAGTGCTATAAATTCTCCCAATTGTCCATTGTTTCCTTCAATAAAGACTCGTACTGTGGATAGAAATACATAATTTGTTTATACAATAATTGCCGATGCTGTTGTTTTGGATCCAGATTTGACCTCCAAATGTAGAAGTGTGTTGTGCCTTTTATTGTACTTAAAACAATCCCTTCTCTGGCATGTTTTAGCAGTATGATCGCACTTAAAACAATTTACACATAGTTTGTGTTATTGAACCCAATTTAATGTTTCTGATGGGATCTTCTTAATTAACTCATTGCATTTAAATATAGCATGGTCTGGTTTTTCACAGAAATAGCAAATGAATTCTGTTCCAATTTATGCGCATATATTTTGTTCCGTGTTAACATTTTTCTTATCAGCACTGCAAGTGGCTTCTAATGCAAGAAATCGTTGCTCCAAAAATATCAAAAAATGACTTAGTTCTTGTAATTTTCTTGAATCTACCAATCTAACTTCTTGGTCAATATGCAAAGAAGTATTGGATCCCAGGCCTCTGTTGTAATCCAAATGTTATTCAGCGCAGATAACGTTTCATTTATGTTATCATGCAACGCTCTGATATATTTCGCCTCATTTATGGTTGTTGGCTGATCACTAATGATAGCTTATTGATTAATGTGTTACTTAGCACTCGTTTGTTGCTAAAACGCTCTTGCATCATATGCATCACCATGCCGTTAAATAGTTTTTTTCGGTTAAGGAAAGATGGCGTATAAAACGTTCAGCGTCTCCAGTGATGTTGCTCTTTAAATACCACATCTTCTGAATAGTCGGTAATGTAGATTCATGAATCATTTTCTTGAAAATATCAAAAAATTGCTGCCACATTAAATAATCTCCATTAAATTTGGGGATTTCTATCTTTGGCAGAGGTAGTGCATCATGCATTTGAAACGTACTGGCAGGTCGCTGAATAATTTCTTCGCCTGTCATGGTTTGAACTGATGTGACAGCATCTTCAGCAGCCAAATATCTCCTATCATCATATCCAATCTTCTTGGGATCCATGAATTTTTTATAAATTTGGACGTGGATGTTTCTTAACTCACTCCAATATTGGACTATGACTTTTTTAAAACCTTGGCGATACAGCAATACATTTTGCTCACGAATCATTGGCTCTATTTCCAGCACTTCGTCCACAGTGGTCAAGGACAGACTTTCCAATTCCATTGAGCTTATTTCGCTTCGAACTTTTTCTCTGCATTCAAGTACTACATTTTTTATTTGCACTTACTATTCATTCAATAAATAGCTATGTTCAATTTTTTTTCATTGAATAATTTCTTGAAGATTACTTTCTTCCTTTGAAAATGTCTGCCAAAGGTTGTTTAATCTTTTTAGGTGCTCTTGGTAATATCCTGGCTCCGCTTTCCGATCCACAGGATCCTTTTTGTTATTTCGAATTACATTTTGTATCTCTTCGCCAGTAACCAGTTGCCTGTCCAGCAACGCGGAGAGCTTCGCTGAATCCATTTTATTTTATTTATTTAATTCTCTTTTTTTAGTTAGCATAATACCTGACTCGTTGGAGGTATTTATCGTCACTGGACAGGCTGTGCCTCAACTCACAACTGGGATATTAGTCAAGGTATACTACTAAAAATTTGAGATTGTTTTTTTTTTCGTGGTCTCCAAGTTGACCGTTGACGTTTTATGTCGTCCCAAAATGAATAATTGATCAAATGAGATCTTTTCATACTGGTTTATCAGGTAAGAATGCATAGTTTATATATAAGATTCTTAGACGATAATTTTTCCTTAGGGGTAGTTTTTCTATTTACAGTTCATCCAAACAATCGATAGTTATCTATGCACTTACAGATACCATGTCTTAATATTATGCTTACTTCAGGCCGCCCAACAGATGGTGCGAAAACCGATGTCTAAATGCAGCCCATGTGTGAGGTGCATATTAGTTTATTGCGCCTGTGCGCTATTTGCAACGAACGATTTTCTGCTCTTGATGAAATCTTACATTCAACAAGAGCATAATTGGTGCTTTGAGGATAATTAGCAGTAGCAAAAAAGTATATGGAAAAGGATGCCCCTGGCGCCATAGAGCACTGTCATAGCGAACGCCTGATGCAAACTAAGCACTGAAGCGTAGGGATAACTCCTTTATGAGCAATAATATGCAGAAATTAGAACTCCTTTCGAATCGCACTTTCCAGGTAGTACTCCTGCAGGAAGACGCAGAAAGTGAGAGTAGATATAGGCCATCAACTGACTACTGGGCATTCGCCAAGTCGGCAGTCACAGCGCTCAAGGCAAAATTGGGCAACTGGTACATTCCAACTCTATAAATGTCGCGGAATGGACAGAATATCGCAATTATGCTTCCTTCAATTGAGTCAGGACATATTCCTCTCCTGTATTGGGAAAACACTACTTAGCAGCCTAGCACACGGACATATACCAAGCGCGTGGAGGAGAGCTAGGATGGTCTTGAAAAAGTTGGTGGACTATAAAATTAGAAGCACTTTGCTAAAGCAAAGTCCGCTGCATACAACGCAGCATGCCTAAAGAGAGGCAATTCCGCGGACACAGCTTAGGCGTGCTTTAAGTGCGGCAGTTGATAATAAGTAAGAGGCAATGTGCCCCTTTTTAGATATAAATTCAAATTATAGTTGTTACAAATTAGATCACCAATTTTTTATTTTAATGTATTGTTGTTAATTAAACGGACTGGGGGTGGAGATCTCTGATTCTTCTTGCTTTTTAGCATCCAAAATAAATACTAGTTTGTTGTTTCACTATGTATTTTCCACTGATATATCCCTTATGTTGCTAAAAGGTGGTGGGAATTGGTACGAAATTTGCGGAAGAGGGAGCGGCAGTTCGCTGTTCATTGCCTACTTTTGGGCATGAACATACCCCCTTGCAGTAATGCAATTGTTTGCGGATTAATTCATTGGCTGCAGGAACCAGATAAAACCCAGCCGAACGGAGTATTTAGTGCTACGGGGAGGCCGTCCTGACCAGGCATGAGTCCAGGGAGGATAAGTTGGTGATATACGTCAGCTCCCAGTATCAGGGATACCGGACCTGATCTGAAGAAGTGGTCATCCGCTAAGCATACTGTGCCAAAACTCGCCTTCATCCGTTTGTTGATGGACTTCGTCGGCATAGTGACCCGGAGATAGGATTCTGCCTTTAAAATAACTTCCAACCGGAAGTTTTCCGATTTCCGGGAAATCTGTGCAGGCACAGTCTTCTCCAATCCGAGTTACAGAGAGTTTAAGGGCCTTGGCGAAACCAGAGCTTATCCTGCTTATCAGACAACACTAGTCAATAAGCGCCCTTGTTTCGAAGGACTTTGATCAATTGTCGACCAAAATCAATGCGGTTGGAAGGGGACTGAAACACTGGATTAATGGAATGGAGTTAGACGAAGTTCTAGGATTTCGGTACCTCGCCTAAAGCATCATGGAGAATAAGAACGAGTTTGTTAACTGATCTCTTGATGACCTCTCGTGTCGTAAGGATACCAACAACACGGACATTATTTTCAACACCTGAACGAACAACGAGACGCCATTCGTTGACTGGAAGGTTGTCTTCCTCGGGATGCGAATTGCCACTTGACTCGTTTGTGGAGTTCCTTTAGGTACAAGCTTCAAGGAAATCATTATCGATGACCTTAGAAGCTCCGACAAATGATTTCCCGTTGTCAGAATACACTTATTGAGGACATTCACGTCGTGCAACAAAACGTGCGAAGGCGGCCAGAAACCTTTCGGTCGTCAAATCGGTGGTAGCTTCCAAATGGATAGCTTCTGTACTAAATCATACAAAACCACATAACTTTTGATATCAAAAGGGCCGGCCAAGTCAACACCAGTGTGCGTAAAGGGTTTAGAAAACGTCGATCTTTCAATGCGTATGCCACCCTTGAGTTGGGTTTGAAGCCATTTATTGTAAACGCCACAAACTTTATATGAATGAATCAGAGACTTTATTAAGTTTCTGACCTTCGGAATCCAATATCGTGATCAGATAAGGCGCAACGTCAATTGGTTTCTACCATGGAGCGATATGCGGTGTGTCAAGCAGACCAGGAGGCCGGTAAACGAGCATCAATATGGGAAGATTATTGAATGACGTTCATTGTAACTTAGTATAATCGATCTTACCCGGCCTCATGCTCTCACAATTCCAGTCCGAACGAAGAGCGGGCTCAAATTGAGGAGGTGACTGGCCATTTGGATTGATTGCTTTTTAATCGAAACTGATACTGCTTTGGATATTGGGATTGCTCAGATCATCAGAAAAATGAGATGAGATTTTTCGACAGCACTTGATGAAACAAAGTATATAAGCAACGACTCGCAGCGCTCGATTAAAATCAGCAAATCGTTCAAGAAGTTAAAGCGATTGAGGGACTGTGGCTATATGGGATTTTATTGGACGTTGCTCAATATCACTTTCCAGGGATGATATTTGAGATGAAATTTGTGGAAGTTGTAACCATTCTGGCCTTTGCCACCATAGCTGAGTTTCACGCAGCTCTTGTGGCGTAACCCCTCTGAACGAACGTGTGACCAAGGTGTTTGGGATGTAAGAAGGTATAGTATACATTCGACTTCACTTCTATGCGGACAGCTGCGCCGTATGCCCGTTGAGGTGCATCACAGAAGCCGTGATACTGCACACTTGACGTGGGTTCGAAATTTATCCATCTTGGACTGCGGATTTTTCACAGAGTTGGATAGCACGTAAAGAAGTCGTGCCAACGATGAAGGAGCTCTTCTGGGAGTGTATCATCCCAGCCTAGATCGTGGAGTCAGATTTCATGCATGAAACTCTTAGCACGAACGATCACTGGTGCTAACCATCCAGCTGGACCAAATAATTTTGCAATCTACGAAATGATTTCGCGCTTAGAAAAGAATTGCGATGAGCTCATCAGTGTTCGCTTGCGATATTGAGAGTTTTAGCAACACAGGCTTCTTCGATTTCTAAAAAGTTATCGCGGAGCAAATGGTTCTTGGGAATCTCCTTGAGTACGTCTTTCTCTTTTCAACCCAGAATTTGCCAGAGCCTTACGAAGTTCTCGGATCTTAACGATTGGTTGCTCCTTGGAATGTGCTCCAGCTAGTATTATCTACATACATGAAATGTGAAATAGTGTCCCTTGCAAGAAGGAACTGTTCTTGCACATCCTTTGCGAACTGTTGAAGCACTCGGATTGCTAAGAATGGAGCGTAATTGACACCAAATGAGACAGTGTAACGAACCTATTTCCTGGGTTGTATTTTAGCTAGGCTAAAACTCAGTCGAGCTGAGGGTTCGAGCAACAAATTTATATTGCGTTTGCAATAATTCACAACACGGTATTTATATATATTAAACTTGTTTTATTCACTCGCTCTTATTTGAAATCACAGGTTCGAATGGTAGTTTGCTGATCGCTTACTTTCTAATTTCTCCGTGGCGTCTCGCCACACATCGGTGCCCTTGATCAGGTTTGCTTCGAGCTCCTGTGCGCCAGAATCTGCCCCAGGCCCTCCGCCCGCCAGCTACGCAAGCTCAGGGTCTCAGTCTGCCCGCCAGAGATTTCGTACAGCACTCCTGATGCTCACCAGGACCAGCGGTTTCCTTGTTTCCCCAAGGATTGCCCCTAGTAGCTGGTGAGTCAGGATTCGCGTGTCACTCTCTCTGGCTAATCACAGACCAAGCCTCGCTTGCTTCGCGTGGTTCCTTGCGGATATCGCCTGTTGCCACAATTCAAGCGTGGCAAGGATATACGATTCGCACCTAATTTCAGGACCTCGATGTCCTGTGATCCTTGTATTCAGTTGAGTCCTTCGATACACCGTGTCCTTGCACTCGTCCTTTGTATCTCACGACCGACTCACTTTCACTTGTATGTTGCGCTTCTCCTTCACTTGTATGTTCGCGCAGACTTGCACCGCTTCGCGTATTTATTTTCACAGCCCCGCCTTGTGCTGCGGCGCTGCTTTTATAGCCCTTGGTTGGCCACCTTTTGCCGGGACTGTACCTCGATCGCGTGATCTTTTGGTGGCGTGATCTTCTGGTAATTTTCCACTGCCCTTTTGCTGGCGCCAGCCATTGTCTGCCGTCAGTGTGAGTATGGACAACAGTATTGCTCCCGCAATACTCCTCACACACTAACGGCACATGTCCTGATGGACATGTGTGTCAGACACGTTCAAATGGCTGAACACCTGCGTTAGAAAGAGAGGGGGCGAAAGAGAGTGAATTCGCCGCAACTGTATCAGGGCCGGATTTCGGCCTGACAGACAGTTATTGTGGGGGGCGCATATAGCATTGAATACATGCTGATGCACATTTCGCATGCACATCCGTGAACATACATATACATATATATTTGTGATCACAAACATACATATACATGCATACTCACATGTGCATGGCTATATGGCTCCTCACACTCCCCTCTTTCTTCGGCAGCGGAAAGCTTCCTCTTTCCAGCCTATCGATCTGAAATATAGTAAGAATATCTGGGGGGGTTTTTTTTTTTTTTTTTTTTTATTTATATATATATATATTTATTTATTTTTTTTTGTTTTTCCCTACTCCTGGCGGAAGCCCGTGCCTTGCGTCGATGTCTTCACGCGGTAGCGGCACCCATCGTGCCACACGATCTTCGACGCTCGTCGGCTTGGTCCCGGCATGGCATCGGTCCTCTCCGTTATGCCCGGTGGCCAAGCCGACGGTGGTAGCTCCTGCCACCCAGCCTCTCCTTCCGGGTTGGAATCCTGTCTCCGGAACGTTGGCCGGGGAGGTCTCGTGCTCGCCTCTGGGCACGACGTCTGGCGCACGAATGTGGGCCGTTTCCACTCCGGCGGCGGGGGTGGTGGCGATTCCACGGCGGCCGGGGCTGGGCTCGGGTCCGGCTGTGAGGGGCCTGCGGGTGGTTGCTCCTCCTCCAGCTGCCAAGCGGGTGGCAACCCCACCTCCTCCTCCCAGGCGCATACCAGTGTTACCTGGTGCTTCCAGCGGCCGTCCGCGAAGGCCCGCGCATATTTTGCGGTCACGGTGGGTGGCGGTGGTTGCTGCCGCTCGCCATGCCCCTGGGCGCCTCCTCCTTCCCCGCGCCGCTCCTCGTCATCTTCGTCGTCGGAGATGACGATCGCCTCTGGTTCCCGTCGCGATGATGGCGTGTACGGCATGGTGTCTTCGTCGTCGGGGTTTACGACTGGCTCCGGCGCTTGTCGTGTCTCGGCCGTCTCCTCCTCGTCCTCGGATGACACGACGATTATTTCGCCCTCGTCCAGTGTCCCCGGGTATCCGGTTTTCCCTTCTGAGGCCTCGGTCATGGCCTCGTCCGGTTCAGATGGCCCGGCCGCCTCCCATGAGTCGACGCGGGGGCGTGGCCCTGCGAACCGCACTGCTGTACTGTCGTTCTCCGGCGTCGGGGGCAATTCCGGGTATTGCCACCGAAGCCACTCGGGGTTGACCTCGTCCAAGTCGCTGGGGTAGCGTCGGCGTCGTGGCAGCACCTCCTCGGCGGCTTCCGGAACTGCGTCCAGCTCGATGTCCCTCTCGACACTTGGCTCGTGCAGGGGGGATGCCAGCAGCTCAATCTCGTCGTGTTCGCGGTTGTGCTGCTCCTGCGTGATGCGGCGCAGGATTCTGCGCCTCGTGATGCGCACCACGCGCACCACGCGTACCCCACGCACCACGCGTCCCGCTCTTCCTTGTGGGCGTTGCGGCCGACGACCAGTAGCCGCGCGAGCACCCGGACCGGCTCTCTCGCCGCACGGAATCCCAGCTCCGCTGGGCCGGCTACGGAGATTTGAGTCCGAGGCTCGGCGGCGGCCTGATGCCGACTCGCTGGTGCCCACGCTTGTTGTTTGTTGTCCGCTCATGTTGATGTTGACGCTTGTTGACTTTGCTGATATTAAAGAAGTCGAGCGCGTGGCTGCTTCCGCCTTTTATACCCTTTTGGGGTGTGTGTGTGTGTCCGTGTTCGGTCGCGATGCCCGAATCTTCACTCTCAAAGCTCTAATGCACATTCTCAAAATTCTAGTGCTCCCGCCTAAGCACTAGTATCAGAGCTGAGCTTACTTTGTACTTCGGGCGTACGCCTGCGCACCCGCGAAAGTGTTGGTATACTCTCTTTTGCCCTTCGGGTACGCATCTCCAAGCGCAAACGTTTTATCTCCCTTTGTGTTTGCGCTCTCCACTCAATTATGTGCATCTCTCTGCACCTGCATACGTTGTTGTTGCCCTCTTCGTTTGTATGCTCGCCCGCCGGCGCTGACATCGCTGAGTACGAAACGGGCTGTACTGATAGCGGCGCGTGTGCAAAGTTGTTGTTGCCCCTTTTTTTTTTTTGTTTTGCATGCTCACCCGTCTGCACTGATATCAGTGAGTGCCAAACGGTGCCCTTTGTGTACACGCATCTGCTCTAGTGTGGGTGAGTAACCAACGGCGCATGTGCAAAGTTGTTGTTGCCCTTTTTGCTTTTGTGCGCAAGCGCGCGGCTGATTAGAATTTCGGTGCGTTGAACCTTTTCGCTGCACGTGCATGTGCACTCGCTCACATGTTGTTGTTGCACTTTTAATGCGCAAGTGTGTGGCTGAGCAAAAGTTTTGGCGGCCGCTGATCTTCAGCTTGTACGTTTGCGGTCGATTGTAGGTCATGGTCATGCGCTCTCTTTGCATGTTTTCTCTCCTGCTCTCGCTGTGACGCTGATCAGCGCAATTGTTATCTCTATTCGCCCTGTTCAGGGCCGCCTTTGATTTTGTGTTTTGGGCCCGCCTTGGGGCGCTGGTATGTGTTCCTATGTGTATTCCATATATGTATACGTATTTATATATATATATATATATTATTATTATTTTATTTTTTTTTATTGGTTTATGTGTATACCCTTCCTTTTGGGATTTATTAGTTTATATGTATACCCTTCCTTTTGGGTTTTATTAATTTATGTGTATGCCCTTCCTTTTGGGATTTATTAGTTTATATGTATACCCTTCCTTTTGGGTTTTTATTAATTCATTTATACCCTTTCCTTTTGGGATTTATTAGTTTATATGTATACCCTTCCTTTTGGGTTTTATTAATTTATGTGTATGCCCTTCCTTTTGGGATTTATTAGTTTATATGTATACCCATCCCTTTTGGGTTTATTTAGTTTATATGATTGTAAATGTGTTATATATTCTTGTATAGAACCACATTTATTTTCCCTCTCTTTTTATATTGGGAGAAAAAAATGTGACTTACGCAAGTTCTATATAGCTAAATTATTTTTATATGGAATCTTAGGTTAGTTTTAATGGTTGTGATTTTCAGGCTCACCCGTATCCTTTCGGTCGTTGTGCGGCTTCAGGTCGCTCACGTGTGCTGTTCTTATCCGCCTGTCCGTTATGCCCTTTATCTTGCATATTACGGGTGATGTAAAGTCCACAATCTGATATGGACCCCCGTATCTCGGTGCCAGTTTTGCTGCGAATCCTTCTGCCGCCTTTGACAGGTGGTGAAGTTTCACCCACACTCTGTCTCCGATATTGGGTCTCCATGGTCTACGACGTAGGTTGTAGTGCCTTGCTTGGTCCTGTGCTGCTTTTTCTAAACTCCGCCGGACAATTTCGAATACTTCCTTTAGTTTCTTCTCATTGTCGGACGGTGTTTGAGCTGCTTGGCCTGTTCCTACTGTCACCTCGTCGAACAACGCCTTTGGCAGCCTAGGCTCTCGGCCTTGCGTTATAAACGCCGCGCTGTACCCGGTGGAGCTTGAGACGCTGGTGTTGACTGCCAGTGTCAGCTCTGGTAGAGTTTCATCCCAGCGTCTTTGGTTGTCCTTGGTGAATTGTGCGATCATTGTTTTCACCGTGCGATTTGCGCGTTCAGTGGGGTTTTCTTGTGGAGTGTAGGGCGCTGTGAATTGCTGCTTGACTCCCATCTCCTCAAGGAATTTTTTAAATGCTCTACTTGTAAATTGAGTTCCATTGTCCGTTATTAGTACCTTGGGTACCCCAAACCGTGCTAAAATCCTTTCCCTGAAGGCCTTTTGCAGTGTTGCTGTGGTGGCGCTTCGGAGTGGTACCATTTCCGTCCATTTGGAGAAGCGGTCTATGAAGACCAACAACATCGTGTTTCCGTGGGTCGATCTCGGTAGTGGTCCCACGAAGTCAGCACAAACTGTGCTCCAGGGCTCCTCCGGTATTCTGGTCAGCATTTGTCCTGCCGCGGCCATTTGACTTGGCTTATACTGCTGGCATATTTCGCATTGTTGGACATATGCGCGTACGTCCCTGTATAAGCCTGGCCAATAGTAGCGTGCTGCTATTCGGGCTATTGTTTTCCTACTACCCGTATGACCGGCGGTGGCGGTGTTGTGATTTTCGCTGAGGACTTGCCTTCTTTTTCCCGTGGGCACACACAGTTTCCAGGCTACCACATCCTCGGTTCCAGCTCTATGCGGGATGTGTCTATAGAGATTTCCGGATTTTTCACTATAGTCTGGGAACTTCCTCGGATTTTTCACTATGTCAGACCGCATCTTTTGGATCCAGTTACAACTCTTGTTTGCCTGGTCCATCGCGTCGTCCATAGTCGATATTCTGCAGCACGTGTCCTTCAGGGGCTGTCGTGATAGGGCATCTGCAACAACATTAAGGTTTCCCTTTCTGTATTTCACGTCAAAGTCAAACTGTTGCAGTTCCAGTGCCCATCTCGCGATCCTGCCTGATGGGCTTTCGATGGAGTTCAGCCACTTCAGTGCCATATGATCCGTAATGACGGTGAAGTGGTATCCTTCCAAGTACGGTCTTAGCTTCCTTATGCCCCAGATTATCGCAAGGCACTCTTTTTCGGTCGCAGAGTAGTTACGCTCCGCACCATTTAAAGATCTGCTTGCATACGATATGACCCGTTCGCCCTCCTCTGAGTCTTGGGTCAGTATCGCTCCCAAGCCATAATTGCTAGCATCCGTCTGCAAGCAAAATGGCCTTGAGAAGTCTGGGCATGCTAACACAGGGGATTGTGTCAGCTTAGCTTTGACCTTTTCGAAAGCTTCTTGGTGCTCTCCGGTCCATTCCCATTTTGTACCTTTCTTCAATAGTGTGTGTAGTGGGTGTACTGTGGTGGCAAAATCTGGTACGAACCGCCTGTACCATGATGCCACTCCCAGGTACTGCCGTAATTCCTTGACGTTTCCAGGGGGTTTCAATTCGGCGATAGCAGCTACTTTCTCCGGATCCGTGCGTATCCCTTCTTCGGTCACCTGATGGCCAAGGTATTTTAACTCCTTTTTGAAGAAGTCGCACTTGTCCACGTTGATCCTCAGATTCGCTGCTCTCAACCGTCGGAACACTTCTCGCAAGTTGTCCCTGTGTTCCTCGCGTGTTTTCCCGATTACAATAATGTCGTCTAAATATGCAAACGCATGCGGCATCATTTCGGGTCCGATCACGCGATCGAGGGCCCTCTGAAACGTGGCTGGCGCCGAATGGAGTCCGAATGGCATTACTTTCCATTGGAACAGTCCTTTACCTGGAACTGTGAATGCCGTCATCGCTCGACTCTCCTTTTCCATCGGTATCTGCCAGTATCCATCTTTCAGGTCCAAGCTCGTTATAAATTTTGCCTCTCTCAGCTGGTCCAGGATGTGGTGGACTCGCGGCAGCGGATATGCATCTTTTATTGATTTGCTGTTTAGTTGCCGAAAGTCCACGCAGAGGCGCCATTTTCCCGTTTTCTTTTTCACCATTACGATTGGTGCGCTGTGCGGGCTTCTTGAGGGCTCGATGCATCCTTTGGCCAACAGTTCGTCCACCTGTTTGTTTATCTCGGCTTGCATTTTGGGATTTTTAGGGAAGTACCGCTGTTTAATAGGCCGATCGTCGCTCATGACGATACGATGCTCAGTTATAGGCGATGTTCCTTTTATATCCCTAAATGCCGCCAATTCTCCTCGCAAAAATTGATCAATCTCTGCATCAGGGTGTATGGGTGTTTCGACTGTTGTTGCTACCGACAACCTCTCCTCTTGATGGCTTATCTCGTATTTTGGAATGCTTACTAGCAACCCTGCGCATTCCAAAACTGTACCCATGCCAGACAAGAAATCCCATCCGAGGACTAAGTCATCGATGATTCCTGGGAGTATCAGTAGGGCAATCTCCATGTTCCTCAGCCCTAGTCTGATATTCACCTCGACTTGTTCTCGTACTCCGCTGTTTCGACCATCTGCCATCCGGACTCGACGTTCGGTTGCGCTTCGTCGGCCTACGTTGATCAGTCCACGAGCTAGCTTCTCGCTAACGAAGCTACTCGTGGCCCCTGTGTCAATCGTAGCCTTATACCGACAGTTGCCGATCTCTACGACCGCTGTCAGGCTGCGCTCCCTCGTCCTGAAGGCTTCCGATTAGCGTCTTGGGGCTGTTCTGTTCGGCTCCCGCTCGCCCCTCAGTGGCGGACGCCGGTGTCCGTTTCCCGACGGACAACATACTGACGTACGAACTCCGATACGTCCACATAGCCAGCAATATTCCAGCATAGGATTCGTACACTCAATTGCGAAGTGTCCCTCCTGGCCGCAAAATCTGCATGCCCGCGCTGGGTTGCTTATATGTGTTTGTATGTTGTCTCGTCTCGTCCTCGGGGCAGGTCTGGGTCTCGTATCGAATTCTGTCCGTTCCTGATACGCCTGGTTGTGTGTTATTGTTGTCCGTTATTGCCCTAAATTGTGGTCGATTATGCCTCTGAGCGGATTCTCTGTGGCTGTAATGTGGAGCTTCTTGACGCGTTTGTGGCGGCTCCATGCGGCGTCGTGGTGATTCCATGGGTCTCGGTTGTTCCATGCGGTTCTGTCGTCTCAGCTTCTCCCTGTCCGCTTCGAGCTCCTCGAACGCTTCGGCAAAATGCAACAATTCTGCCAGATTGTTGAACTGGTATGGCCTGGCGTAAGCTCGTAGATCTGGTATGCTGTTGTTGTATATTTTATTCAGTTCCCTTTCCGCCGAATACTGCAGTGGCCGCATGCGCGTCTGCATTTCCACCATATACACTTTGAACGGTTCGTGCATGGCCTGCCGTCTTCGGGTAACTTCATCCTTCAAGTTTTCGAAGTAGTCTCTTGGAAGGAAATACTCCTGAAAACTTTGGACGAATTAAGAGCCATTCCCTGAAGTAATTCGGGCATGGCCCTGGGAATTAAATTCGGGTTCAATCCATAAGTATCTGTTGACCATTCGATTTGTTCTAGGAATTCCAAAGGCTTGGTGGTGCCGTCGAAACGAAAATTCCATTCTCGGACTTGTTTCGCTACTCTGGGGTATTCCTGAGGACATAGTCGGTGCCGCTTGTTCCGTTTATGGACACTCTTCTTTGTGGCTGTGGTGTGGACGCTACCCCCCAAAGAGTATGATTGGCGTCTCGAGCCCGCGCTGTTGCGCTTGTTGCCGGGATGCGCAGCTGGGCGAAATTTATATTCGTCGACTCTCTCACATCCGAAACATTTTCGGTTTCTCTAGCCGGCGATTGTCTACCATGAATCGCCGCTAGTTCCTCCAATCTTATGCTATATGGCAATCTGTTTTCGTGAGTACTCACCCAATCTCCAAATTGTCTGCGCATAGCATCCAACGTTCCGGCCAACTCTACCTCGAACTCCGCTCCATATTTCAGCACTTCATCTTTTTCAAAATTGTACACACACATACAATATTTTTTAAATTATTGCAACCACCAAAGTTGGGCGCCAGTTGTAAAGAACCTTTTATATCGGTCGTATTTTAGCTAAGCTAAAACTCAGTCGAGATGAGGGTTCGAGCAACAAATTTATATTGCGTTTGCAATAATTAACAACACAGTGTATATATATATTAAACTTGCTTTATTCGATCGCACTTATTTGTCGTCTCGCCACACATCGGTGCCCTTGATCAGGTTTGATTCGAACTCCTGGTCGCCAGAATCTGCCCCAGGCCCTCCGCCCGCCAGCTACGCAAGCTCAGGATCTCAGTCTACGCGCCAGAGGTTTCGTACAGCACTCCTGATGCTTACCAGGACCAGCGGTTTCCTTGTTTCCCCAAGGATTGCCTCTAGCTGGTGAGTCAGGATTCGCGTGTCACTCTCTCTGGCTAATCACAGACCAAGCCTCGGTTGCTTCGCGTGGTTCCTTGCGGATATCGCCGGTTGCCACAATTCAAGCGTGGCAAGGATATACGATTCGCACCTATTTTCAGGACCTCGATGTCCTATGATCCTTGTATTCAGTTGAGTCCTTTATGTCTCGCGTTGACTTCGTATGTGTGACCGCCTCACTTTCACTTCTGAACAGATCGATTCTCATTCACTTGTATGTTCGCGCAGACTCGCGTATATAATTGCACAGCTTCGCGTGTTTATTTTCACAGCCCCGTCCTGTGCTGCCTCGCTTCTTTTATAGGCCTTGGTTGTCTGCCGTCGGTGTGAGTATGGACAACAGTATTGCTCCCGCAATACTCCTCACACACTAACGGCACATGTCCTGATGGACATGTGTGTCAGACACGTTCAAATGGCTGAACACCTGCGTTAGAAAGAGAGAGGGCGAAAGAGAGCCAATTCGCCGCAACTGTATCAGGGACGGATTTCGGCCTGACAGACAGTTATTGTGAGGGGTGCATAAAACATTGAATACATGCTGATGGACATTTCGCATGCACATCCATGAACATACATATACATATATATTTGTGATCACAAACATACATATACATGCATACTCACACGTGCATGGTTAGATGGCTCCTCACAACAGTATACGTTCAAAGTCACATACTTATCCATTCTTATTTCGGAAACGAATTCTTTGATAGGTGGTGGGCTTTGAATATATCAAGTTTTTTCGAAACATCCTAGTTACATATATTGGCATTGAATGAGTAGCGGAAATAACGACAATTTTAAGATCTGTACAGTCAGATCAGATTGAAGAACTGGTCCCGTATAAAGGATGTAATTTAAACTTTTGCCGTTTGAGGACGGACTGGAGGCATTGAATACTACGCGAACATTTGTAGTGGTGCTGTATGGTTTGAGAACAGCATGATGAGGTAAATAGTAGATGTCGGTGTCACTTGTCGGTTGAGGGACTTGTCTCATGCGACCTAGATCAATATATTCCTGAATCACGTAATCGTATTGCTATTAAGGGAATGTTTCTCTTTAAGCGGCTTTCCTTGTTGAGAATCTGAGCTAGGTCGATGGACCTTGAGTGTCCCAACTGGATGTGAACCGGATTACAGAAAGGTAGGGTAACAACGTGTCTACCATTCACATCTTTTGTAGTGGTGAGGCTAAAATTCGTTTCACATATCGAATCTGAGTCCCTAATAAGACTCGAAGGAAGATCCTTCACCTGCTAGAATTTTGTGAGTATATTCTCTAATGGAGGTTCTGGATCAACGGAAACCCTTGTTGAGAAGGAAGAAATGGATGAGGCAATGCTCGTAGCTATTGGACCTGTGAGAATCCAGCCTTTTCCACTTAAGAATGCTGGCCACATTCCTCATTTCGGCGTACGATAATTTATGAGCCATTGCACCAGCCAACGCGTGGTCTTTTCCACCCGCTCTTGCCGGAAGGTTAGCTGCAAAGGTGCACTGCTTCTCTGCTCAGGTAAAAAATGGGGCAAATAGGGTAAGCAAATAAGTTTACCAACCACTTTTGCATGAGTTGCGCTCTTGCCAGTCTTTAAAGCCACAGCCTACGCTACGCGCATGGGATTACTCACGTCCGGTTTTGATTGAGTACCGGACTCCTGATGTTTTTATACTTTAGTACTGAAGGTGTCATAGTATATGGGTTGTGTGCCATGTCCGTCATGCTGTCTGTCCGCCTGTCTGTCTGCCCGTCTGTATGAACGCAACTTTTTCGATAGAGACTTGAACTTCGAACTTCGAACACATACTGGTGTGTAAAAAAATTGGAGTGTTACGTCTACTAGGGGGCTACGAAATTAATAAAATCGATATTCGCAAATCGATAAAGTCACACATCTCTCACAATTTTAAGACTAAAGTCACCTCCGCAGCACAATGACCATGCCCCTAAAAATTGTAAGTAGCTATATTTTTCGAAGTCTTCGAGCTAGAGTAGTCAAATTTGGATTTATATTACTGATAGCCGCCTTTAAAGGCCGATTAAAAACACCACACCTGCACCTATAATCGTCAAGCCGATATTTCGGAAAGTATAAATCGATAATTCCGCATATATCTCACAATTTTGAAGATAGAGTGACCAAACCTGGAAAGTGGCTTGCTGATAACCTCCTCCAAGGATCGGCATATGCATTTTTAAAAATCGCATATCTCCCTTAATTTAAGAGCTACAGTTACCAAACTTCGGAAAAACGTTGCTAGCACATATCTATCACAAATTGAAAGGCAAGCTTGGACAGTATCTTGGCTATACCCACCCTGTCGCTTGCTACCTTTTATCAGATTTTACGGTTACATCGGTTACGCCCAACTGCAACGGTGTCTCTTGTTTTGTTTTCGTTTCTTTGGAATCCATTATAATTCCCACGAGATGCGGAGAAAATAGGTCCACCTGCACAGGGATCCGCGTTGTGCAGGAAAGTCTTCATAATATCGAAGGTAGATATCGGAGGCAGGTATCCGATATACTCCCCAAAAGAATTGGCTTTTTATGGGCCCGGTTGATTATATGCACGGGTCGCGTTCGGTTCGTTACCCCGAACCATGCCTTGGTTATTTAATGCTATTACCAGTCGATACACTCGTGGATGGTTCAGTTGATGAGTTCTTGCTAGCCATATGGAAACTAAATATGGAAGAAAAATCAGAGGACTTGCCTACTTGCGAAACCCCATGTGCAATTTGTTTAAAATGAATTGATGAATTATGACTTATGAGTTACTGAGGGTAAATTATTTTCAAATACGCGTGCTCATACAGACGGACAACCCTAGATCGATTTCTACTGATGCCAATCAAGAATATGTATACTTGGTAGGGTCGGAGATGCTTCTTTTGCCTTGATATACATTTGCACACTCCTTTATGCCTCTGATCTCTATTGAAAAACCGTGCAAATATACACCCAAAATATATATTCGAAGATTTATTAAGCTTTCAGCTACCGATAGTAATGAGATCAATATGAGAATACGTTCCATGTTTCTTATCCAATCTTGATGAAAATTGTGCAACTGATCAACGTTATATTAATGTATTTTCTATATCAATTGCAAGGCTCTTTCCATAATCGATATCCATCGAAACGGTAGCATTTATCGATAAAATGAAATAAACTAATAATAATAAATAAACGTTTACGAGAAACTTATATTCCAAATCTGAAGTCTGCTCTTATATTCTCAGATATCAACGCGCTCTTAATGAAGGGCATTCAGTCGGTTTCATCTGTTGATTCGGATTAACATATAAATACCTTATTGAGTCGAAGATGATTCATTCAATATGTTACATACATTTACACAAAACCGTTATACCCTTTTTATCCATTTTCAATGGGTTGAGGGTGTGCGAAATGACACGACGAGACGACGTCTTGAATCGAACGTCTACTCTGACGAGCCGCCCTTTATTTTATTCAAAATTCTTAAACCCAGATACAAATTTTCTTATCACATGCAGCCGCTTGTAAGGCGACCGCAATGTATCTCCTCTGCTATCTCTGAAAAGGGCGTGACCCCATGCAGGCTAGCCACAAGTACCTTGAGCACTTGAGAATGCCGCATTAGTCCACTAATTCTCCTTAGAGCGTCACATGTTCATACTTGACCAAGCGTATAAAAATTAGGAGAAACAAATGAAAATGTTGCACATCAACTTTGTCTATGAAATTTCGGAAGTCATTCCTATCCCGGCGATAATATAAGTCGACCGACGAGTGCTCTTATCGTGGTGAGCTCCGGTTTTGTGTAATGTTATTACTTATTGGTATCCGAGTACTTCGATGCAACATTCTCACTTGTTTTGGATCGTCACAGAATATTCTTATGTATGGTCCCATAATTTCCAATTTGCTCTCCGAGTATAGATATCAAGATGTGCTACTAATACTAAAGCCCTCTCTTTAGCTATATTACCAGAAAGTTACGGGTCTTAAGACCAAATTTTCTAAACTATTTGTTGAAAGTCTTTCTTTCGAATTTAATATTCGAGTATTCAAATAAACTTTGTAAAGACCTGATATTTCGCCTTATAGATGTGATACATACCTAAACACCAGTTAACGGCCTAATGGGCGGATATTTCCTTACTCGAAAAAATACACTATGTGTTGTAACTTTTGCACTAACAGCATTCAGCATTAGCTTGCAAATTCCCATCTGAGACAAGTTAATATAATTAACTACGTAACATACATCAAGCATAGAAATATAATATGATCTGAATATCTATATTAGCTCGTTGAAGTTGAAAAATATTTGAAGTCTCTCCATGATCTCCTCTTAGCTTTTCTGGAAGTCATCCTCATCTATCTCCCGACACATAGCCTCTAGGCCCTATTTCAGTGTCGACGCATCGTGTGTAAACCTCGGCTTCAGCTTATCGTCGGGTGCGTCGATATCCAGGGATTCATACTGCTCGACTGGCTTGTCGACAGAATCCCTACCGGTCATTGTATCCGACTTGTACAGCTTCACGGTGACTGAGCTGAATCCATCATCACAGGCAATAATTTTAGTATTATCCTGAGCAGATAGCTAACGCTTCTTCCAGCAACTTCCACTGATTTTTAGGGATCCTTCCATCCTTATTGCCTGCGTCGAGGTCCCCTATTAAGGTCCTCTCTATGGCAGTATCGGCGACGGATTTCCCCGGTAAGACCTTGGCATTCTTGGCCACTGATCCGGGTGCCTCTTCAAGCGCTGCCTCTTCGTCAGGCCTTGCTCCTTTTTGGGCGGTTCATTGCAGAAATTGCAGTACACTCTTGCGGATTCCATCTTATTCAGCTATTCTTGTGGATTTGCAGCTGCGTTAGCGTTCCGTTCTTTAAAATGCTGGCAGCGTTCCGCCACTCCGTATAGAAAAATATATGTGCCCGGCCACTGGTGGTTGGTAGTTCGCCCTTCACACCCCCTTCTCCAACTACACCAGCACCACTGGCTAGACCAACATGTTTTTTGACTAAAACTACTCCACTTCTTCCGTTAAAAGTTTGAGATTTTTCCCTTCTAGCTTTTCGCTTATCTTTTGGCTCTGTTTTTAGATCCATTTGAATCCATTGCAGGGAAAAAGTTCTTTAAATCGCTTTTATATTTTACGATCAAACAGAGACTCTTAAAGGATCTGAATTTTTTTAAATTATTGCCATTTTATCTATATTTTGAGAAACGTCGCCCAATTCAAATAGAATCTGTCTTTGAAGAATGTGTTATTGTTATCGTTAATAACAATCTGGTGTATCCTGCAGAGCTCTGTACTGACTAAACATCTGATTGCATCGGCAATATTAGAAGACCTAATGGTTTCGGCCATATATTCCATCCTAAGGTTCAAACGTTACTATTGCGGTTTCATTGAAAGTTCTTGGAAATTACGTTATAAAATTGGCTACTACTCCCTTAATGTCATTTTGACGGTCACGTCCTAAGGATTTTATTATCATAAACGGAAGACGTAAGGAAATAAGACTTTCCTCTCAAGGTGTCAAGCCGCTTACAAAGCAATCTCCAGGCCATCTGTTATAGAAGAATTTGTTGCACAAATTTATACTCCTCCTGGGATGTGGAAACCATAAATCCTTACAACAAACCTGATCTTACCGACTAAGCACCTAAAGGTATTCGCAGTTTGCTCTCTGTTATGGGTCGTATTTCGACAATTTTCATTTACCTTGTTTTGAAGATTACTCCTATATTGGCTAGCTCTGTTCTTCAAACATCTATTGGCGTCCAAAGCAAGCTGTCTTACTATTATTCAAGAGCTTCTCCTGCTGCTTAATAATTCTACTAAATGGATTGTTCCCAAACAGGGACCTCTGGCTCGTATCCATTAGTCGATCTTAAATTCTTCAAATTTGGTAGGTATATTAGAATCTCCAAATTTTGAAAGTATTTTACTGGTAACTTTTATGGCCACGCCCATTCCGCCGCCCTATACCGATACACCTGTTAGTCTAAATCGATAAGATCATATATATTAATTATATTAGTGATAACATCCTTTAAAAATACGGAATATTTTGTAGCATGCTCACACCCATCCTCAAAATTCCCAAAAAGCCGAATCTCCAGCAAGTTAATGACTACACTTGCCAAACTTGGAAGGTAGATTACTAGCAAACTGCTTTATTACTTTTTCAGGCTACTTCCGCCCCCAAAATTCAATAACTTATAGCTTGCACAGTTTAGTTCTTTAGCTTTAGTTTTAGGCAATATATTGTCTGCTTTGTGGTTTTATTCATGTCAAACGTATTCACTGACTTTAAAATAGTATGATAAAATCTCAATTTAACTTATCAATATTCGATCGAAATGACAACAACTCTTACATTAACGGGCAACAGCTCAATTTTAATGGCAAACTATCATCCACCCATTGAATTGAAGGGAAATTATGAGTGTGCACTCATTGATTTCCACATGTATAACTCAATTCCAAATGTTGATCACGATAATAATTTATTTCATATTGGAGAACATGTTTTTGAGATACCTGTTGGATCATATGAGCTTAGTGATATAAGAAATATTATTATTGAGAAAATGGAGGAAAAAGAACCAAATAAATTAAAACACCCTCTCATCGAAAGTAACAATAATACGCTTCAAGTGATGATTTCAACTAAGGAACACCCTATATATTTCAACAAAAGGAATACTATTGGTCAATTATTCGGGTTTAATAAAAAAGTACTAACACCGAATTCTATACACATCTCAGACCAGCCTGTTGATATTTTAAAAGTAAATACAATTCGAATAGAATGTAATATTGTAAGCGGGTCATATGTTAATGCAGAACCAAGTCATGTATTGCATGAGTTCGCTTTAAATGTCCCCCCAGGCTATAAAATGAGTGAGAAGCCTCACAATCTTATTTATTTCGCAGTGAACACGAGAGAGATACAGTCATTAAAAATACGGATTGTTGATCAGGACGGAAATTTGGTTAATTTACGTAATGAGAGTGTTACACTTCGCCTACATTTAAGACAACGAAAATGATTATTTACAATAAAAATGTATGCTATCCTCCATTAGCAAACACTTTGAGTTATACTGCGGAAGAAAGAAGGTCGTTAAGGTCAACACTCACAACAGAGAACAAATTGTTTTTAAGGTCATTGGGCTTAAAAATTAGAGAACAATGACTAATTTATTAACTGTTCGAGAGAAACCCTATTCGGACGAGAGTATAATCAAAAAAGAATATCATAGCTACTCGCCCTATCTACAATCATTTAAGAGTAATGATGAAGTTAGAATCACAATCCAGAATCAGGACTTGTATGTGCTACCGAGCGAGAGTTTTATTAATATTGAGGGCTTGATATCTTTGGCTAACAATGCGTCTACTGGAGGTGGTAAACTGAAAAACAATTGCATGAGTTACCTTTTTGATGAGATTCGATACGAGTTGAATGGAATTGAAATTGATCGAACTAGATTTGTTGGCACTTCAACAACATTAAAAAACTATATTTCTTTGAATAAACCTGAAAGTCGAATGCTTGAGAATTCTGGTTGGTTTAATGGAAATGAAAAACTAGTGGCAAATGATGGATACTTTAATTTCTCTATTCCTATTAAATACCTACTTGGATTTTGTGAAGACTATAACAAAGTCTTATTAAATTGTAAACATGAACTAATACTACTCATAACTAAAAACATGGATGATGTATATCATAGTAAAATTGGGAGTATTGAGTATAAATTAAATATAACTAATATTACATGGAAAGTACCACATATTACTCTCAGTGATGAGAAGAAATTACTAATGTTAAATATAACAAAAAATGGAGGCTCACTACCACTAGCATTCCGCAGTTGGGATTGTTATCTCAATCCAACACTAGCAGAAGGTACTCATCATGTGTGGAATGTAAAACTTGCAGCCAATAGAGAACGCCCCCGTTTCGCTATAATAGCCTTTATAGTGGATAATAAATTGATTCAAAATCAATTGCGAAACTTGAAAGTGTACTTGAACTCTGAAACATATCCCTATGATGATATGAATATAAATTTTAATCGTGAGCGATTTGCAACTTTGTATGATATGTATGCAAATTTCCAAGCAAGTTACTATATGAAGCAGTCTGAACCGCTGTTAACACCTAAGGAATTTAAGGAAAAAGCACCGATTGTTGTTATAGATCTAACACATCAGAATGAGTCCGTTAAAACAGGACCGATCGATATCAGAGTTTCCATCGAGTTGGAGAGTGCAAGTGTGAGAAACACTAAAGTATATTGTCTGCTTATGCATGATCGGTTAGTTGAGTATTCACCATTAACAGGATTAGTTCAGCGCATTGTTTAAATCAATTCGATGGAGAATCAAGTAGTTGTCGACATTCAAGGATTTTTTGGAAATTACGACAATTTTATATTAAAAGAAATTGCTAGTTTTTAATCAATCAAGAAAAACCACAATAAAACGGCAATATAGTTAAACAGAAATCAACACAATCTTTCATAAATGATCTACGTGAGCAGCGAGGGAGACAGGTCTCAAAATTGTAGTGGCGTAGAGATCTACGCGCATTAATATTGACAGAAAATGAGAACAATTCGCACTGATAACGTTTTTTGCGACGTGACTGTAACTACGATCAGCATGTAAGCACACATGTAAACAGCTCGATAATGATGCGTTGGCAGGATCATTCACAACCATTTGCCCCAATTTCCGGACCCGTCCCATGCTTTTTCCTTCTGCAATTGATGACGTCCGCATTATTATTATTATTAAAGTTCTTTTTATTAAGATTAGTTGAAAGAAACCAATACAAAAATAGTGAAAATTCCCTTGCCACCATATGGGATAGCAATTGTGTAAATATATTATAAAACTTGGCATAGCATATTACTAAAAAGAATATGTGGTGTATAGGCGTCGTCCCAAAACATCACTAAATTGTGGGCGGCTACACCAATGATTCAAATTGTGATCGCTTACAGTGTGCCAGCGCCCTCATCTGTTATTGAAGCTGCACAGAATTCCTGTTCGAGTGCGACAAGCGTACTGCTGCCGTCAACAATTAAGTTACTGTTAATCTGCAGTTTGTGCAATACAGGGAGTAAGCCTACAAACTCCCTGAGGCCGTATCCATAGTGCGCACGTGCTGTGGTACAGTCACTTTAAAGGCAGATCAGCGCCGAGTACCCGGATAATCAGCAAAATTTCCAACATATAATTGGGATGAATTGCACCTACTTGTGCGAGTAACGGATCCTATTTAAGCGGCGGTTGTCTACATGACACACAACAATTTAGTTAAACCTTAGGTAAAATTAACATAGAATGAATTTTTGAACAATTAATATTTAGTTTTATAATGAGTTAACTAAACTTGGTATGGTATGTACATGTAATATCAGCCGTTATATTGTCTAATCCGTTTTGAAGTTTACACAGCACCATACGTCCCTCTTCAGGGCTGTCGACTACGATGGACAACAATCACTGCTGTTTTTGTGCTGTAAGTACGGCGTAATCGCACTCAGGGATCTAGCATGTGTCCTGGTATTTGACGACCAGTTGTTAATGTAGCCTACAAGACGTTGTGCACGCTCTAGTTCCGGCTGTATGATCAGTAGTTGGTCGGGGTTCCTCAAAGTTGCTTGCGCTACGTGCTCGCTGTGCATAATATTAATTAAAAGATATCGCGTGCGGTTATAGTTCTAAATAAATTACTGGGAAGGGGGAAGAGAGGAAAAAGGAATTGGTCCGATATCATAAATATAATATGGAGGCGACACTCCTTTGCTTTCGCCATTTGAGCTGGGCTGATAGACACATCAGACACTCCTGCCTCGGAGCAGAACAGTCCAACCGCGCAGCCCACCGACCCATCGGAGGACCTCGCAGAGGGCGAAGAACTGGCAGATGTGACGCTCTGCTAGGAGGAGATGCTAGGGGACGAAGACATCCCCATGTCCTCGCAAGAGCTGGGAGCTAAGGTGGCCTCGGCGGTCTTAGCAAGGATGTTTACCAACAAACACCTTGGGCTGGCTCCTGGTACGGGGAGCCGGGTGAACAATGGCATTAAAGGCCTGTTCACAGCCGACTCAGAGGTAATCTGGGATCAGAGAGATCCAGCACCCAGAGCTTGTATCATGGTAAGGAAAAGTATTAACTTTACTATCCTTTCAGAATTCTTGACTAGAGACTGCGTTCCGATACTGGTGTACACCAAGGGTAGCGCGGTCTCTATGGGCATCGTGTCTGCATACTTCGCAGGGGATGCATCCTGCCCACCACCAGAGGTTGAAAAGCTTGGAGTATTGCAGGAAAGAGAAGATGCCGGTCTCATCGGATGCGATGCCAATGCACACCATAAGATATGGAGCAGCAGTGAAATCAATTTAAGGGGTGAGTGCCTAACTGATTTTATTTTAAATACAATCTAGAATTAGGTAATGTCGGATCTGCACCAACATTTGTTACTAGGATCAGGGAAGAGGTGCTGGACATCACCCTGATCAGCCGGTCCCTAAAGCCTCACCTTAGGGAATGGCATGTTTCACAAGAGGAATCCATGTCTGATCATAGGACTATCCTATTTAATCTAAAATTAAATACGGATATTAGTATACCAGGTCGCAACCCCAGGAGAACCAACTGGGAAGGCTATAAGTCGATCATAGGACTCTACCTAGCCAACGGACTATCTGCTACACCAGAATCTGATAGAGCTGGACAGAGCCACAGATGACCTGGCATGCGCAAAGTCGACAGTCACAAATGAGAAACTAAATTGGGCAATTGGTAAATTCCAGCGCTATAAATCTTCTTCAAACGGGCCAGGACATACCCTCTCCCGTATTAGGAAAGCTCTAGTAAGTAGCCTAGCCCTCGGACACATATCGAGCGCATGGAGGAGAGCTAGGGTAGTCTTCATCCCGAAAGCAGGGAAGAAAGATATTACCGACCCAAAGTCCTTCAGACCCATTAGCTTGACATCGTTTTTACTGAAAACGTTGGAAAAGATGGTGGACTACAAGATTAGAAGCACTTTGCTTAAACAAAGGCCGCTGCACCCAACGCAGCATGCATATAGAGTAGGCAGGTCCACGGACACAGCTTATCAGCTGCAACGTACTTTGAGTGCGGCAATTGATAATAAGGAAGTAGCTTTGTGCGCCTTCCTAGACATAGAGGGTGCATTTGACAATACATCACACGATGCGATCAAGGACACCCTCTCGAGAAGGGGCCTGGATCCTACCATCAGCAGATGGATTCTGGCATTGCTGCGATCCAGGTAGGCCACAGCATCAGTGCATGATAGCACCGTAACGGTCCTAACCACCAAGGGCTATCCCCAAGAGGAGGTTCTGTCTCCGCTACTCTGGAGTCTGTTGGTAGACGAACTACTAAACAGACTTACTAACATTGGTATTCAATGTCAAGGTTATGCCGATGACATTGTTATCATAGCGCGAGGAAAATATGAAGAATCACTCTGTGACATAGTCCAGTCAGGGCTAAGGATAACGTATGACTGGTGTAGGGAGGACTCAACCTAAACCCTACGAAAACAGTCATCGTCCCCTTTACCAGACGACATAAGCTACAGAGGATGAGGCGAGTGTGGCTCTCAGGTACCCCACTAGAAACAAGTAGGGAGGTTAAATACCTGGGCGTCATATTTGATAGCAAACTTAACTTTGGCACCCATCTGCAGAATGACATGTTAAAGTGCTCCAGAGCGCTTTACACATGTCGCAGCGTAGCCGGCAAATCGTGGGGTACATCACCAAAGATAGTAAGATGGCTATACCTAATGGTAGTAAGACCCATGGTAACCTATGGGGTAATAGCATGGGGTGACAGAGCACGTTTGATCACCGTGAAAAAGCAACTGCAATAATTGCAAAGAATGGCCTCCGTTTGTATGACAGGGGCAATGCGCACCTGCCCAACAATGGCCATTGAAGCCTTAATGGAGCTCCACCACATCATAAGGCTCAAGCAGAAAGCGACGCCTTTAAGGATGTCAGCTGAAGGAGTTGGGGGCAATCACATCCTAGGCACTAAAGATGCCCAACTCCTCTCAAATTAACTGCCCCTGCCATTGTAACCCAGGGACGAAATGAAAGCCGAATATATCTTCGAACGTAATGTCACAGTTCACATGAGCAGTAGAAGGGATTGAACAACTCGGGAAGAGGTCCATCCAATGAAGTCGCACACCATAAGGTTCTATACCGACGGATCACTCACCAACTATGGCACAGGTCTTGGAGTGGTGGGCCCTCGGGTATCGTACCATGAATCCCTAAAAAGGCACACCAGCATATTTCAAGCTGAGGTAAGTGCGATAGGAAGATGTGCGGACTTCAACCTAAAAAGGAACTATCGGCATACAGATATATCCATCCTATCCGATAGTCAAGCAGCATTAAATGCAATAATGGGGGCTAAAATAACATCAAAGATAGTCCAGGAGGCTCGTTCAAACCTACTTGGGACTCACAACAGGCTTGCCCTGCGATGGGTCCTGGCCCACAGGGATATAGCGGGTAATGAGGCGGCTGATAAGCAGGCGAGAATGGGGGCAGAAAGGCCCCTGATAGGACCAGAACCACATTGTGGCATAGGTAGACACACTATACGGCTGGTACTTAGAAATGAAGAGAAACAGATGCGGCAGCAGAGCTGGTCGGAGGCAGTAGGCCTCCGGCAAGCCAGATGTCTCCTAGGTGGTTATAATCTCAAGCGATTTAAGCAAGTTATAACCATGGGAAACAACAATCTTAAGATACTTACCGGTCTAATGACGGGACACTGTAGACTAAGAAGTCACATAACTAGGCTAGGTATATATAGTAGCGATCTCTGCAGGTTCTGTAAAAGAGAGAAGGAATCCTCGATACGCATCCTAGCAGAATATGTCGCACTAGCTAGAAGAAGATGTAGCATGTTAGGATTGCATGTCTTGAACTCTAGAGACATAGAAGACATCAACCCAACAACGATCCTAACATTCGCACGGGATCTTGGCTGATGGAAGAGCTTTAGGCTCAGAAGGGGGGACAATAGATCTAACAGGTCGCGATGCAACTTCCCCTAATAATAATAATAATAATAAGTGCATGATAATGGAACTATTGCACAAACACTATATTAGTGGAATGGAGTTAGTTGGGCGAAGTTCTAGAATTTTTATACTTCGCCTAAAGCTTCATGGAGAATAAGAATAAGAAGAGTTTGTTAACTGGTTTTTTGATGACCCCTCGTGTCGTAATGACGTCCACGACACAGACACTATTGTCAAAACCTGAATGGGTCTTCAGAATTTTTCCGAGACGCCATTCGTTGACTGGAAGTTTGTCTTCCTTGACAATCACCATGTCGTCCAGTTGGAGATTTCGGGATGTGTATTGTCAATTGACTCGTTTATGGAATTTCTTTATGTACTCTTCCTTCTAGCAGAAAAAAAGCTGTTGGCTAAGAGCTGTCAGGCGTTGTCGGCAGTTTAGGATATGCGGTGCATTCTTGGTGATTTAGGGCACACATACGGATAAGAGAGGGCTCCGATTAATAAAAGCCCTGAAGTGAGGACTAACAAGTCAGTTGGATCTTCTGACATAGGTGAAATCGGTCTCGAATTGAGGCAAGCTCCAATCTTGGATACAAATGTTGAAATCTCTTCGAACGTAAATTTGAAGGTCGCTGTGGATTTGAAACTCTTCACTTCAGCTTCCCATCAGCCACCCATTTGCGGTGCGCTGGGAGGATTGAAACGCCAAGTCGAGGACATTAGGAGGTCTGAAAAACGTTTTCCCGTTGTCAGAATACAATTGTTGAGGACATCTACGCCTTGTAGTGCGCTTGCCTAAGCTAATAAAATGTTATGCCTGCGGTTATGCTATGGTTTTTTTTGTAAGCCGAGCTTTTGCCGACGCCCTCTATGAGATATAGCGCAATGTCGAGCCCTTTTTGGTAAGGTGATTATAAATTGTTCTGAGCGAGGGTCTTGAGTTTTGGTCTGCCGAAAGTGACGGTCGTGCGAGTACCATCGCCTTTGTTTTTTTTCCTCGTGGATACAAAAATTTACACGTGGACGCGATGATGATCGACCCTAACCCGGAATTTTTTTTATTGAACAAATAACATAAGTGCCACCGGCCAAAGAAACAAAAATTATTTGTGGACAAGCGCGTCGCCGAGAAACAATCATAATTTTTTTTTGTGCGGAAAATATATTCCCAAATGGTTTTATCGGCATTAACCCTCAGTGAAATCAGCTACATTGATTTGCCCGCTAAACGAGGAAAAAACTATAAACTATAACAAATATATTATAACTAAATATATAATATATATATAAAAAGAAAATATGTTTTTGTCACGGAACTGATTGGCTGATCAGCCGATTGCACAGCCAAGTGGAGTTTCCAGCGCCAACTGCCATCGCCAGCTCCACGGCATAGTCACCGCGGCACCACAGTGGTATGGAGAGGATTGAGGTTCCCCCTACGTGTACAGTGTCTGACGATTTATCAAGCGACCCGGCATATATGCGTACAATTTGCACAACTTTAAATCATTTTTAGTAGTGTATTGCCTTTTTTTTATTATTTGTAATACAACCCAAAAACAAAATTTAATGGTAACTAATTAAAAATTAAATTAATTAATCATCAGAATTATCCAAATCCAAGTGAAATCAGAATACGAACCATATTGAGTGTAATTGGTGTAACCAAATTATAGTAAAAAAAGAAAAAAAAATAAAATAATAATAAGTGAAGAAATAAAAATAAATTTACAACACTCGCCAACAGCAAATTGTTCCTTTAAATGTAACACTAATCAACTTACATCTCAAGCCTATCAGATGCCCCGCCTACAAAAGATCTTTTGGATGTGGAGGATAATCAAGTAAGTGCATCTGATCCCTAACTTTACTTTTTATTTAAATTTTATTGTTGGTTTGCTGCGATACTACTTCGATGTTAAAGTGTGTTAGAATGTGAAAAGTGTAAAATTACAAGTGCAAAACTCCCTCAATTTGGTGATGAGAAAGACATCAAAGATAAGAGAAAAAAACTCACTCAACTTTGATCGCCCTTACAATGAGCGGAAGACTTTTGAGTGGGCTTTTAAGTTGTTAATCCAAATCAAAGCACAGCCCAGAAGTATGCTAACACTTTAATATCGAAGTCGCTGCCGAGATATACGAATGAATAAAAACAGAAATAGACATGAAACATTCGAATAAATAAAAAAAAAAATATAATATATTTATATATATAAATAAATAAATAAATATATATGGGAAATAAATATAAATAAATAAAATATAAATAATATAATGGGTATATATTATTATTAATATTATGAGAAAAAAATTATTAAATTAATAATCATGGTATTGAAGTAATATATATATATATATATGAAGTAAGAAAATAATTTACTAAATTAAATAAATGAATAATTTGGTTTTGCCCTAATACTCCTTATGTTCCGAGATTTATTTTTGATTTCATTTTTATTTTTTTTTCGATTTAAAGTAAAAATTTAAATAAATTAAATTCACAATTTAAAAGAAAAAAAATTGTTATATATATTGCATAAGTAAATAAAATAAATTTGAATATGGGTCTACAAAAAAAAATTTAAAAATTAAGATAGATAAAACAAAAATGAATTTACTATATTAACTGTTGAAATTGTACACTTACATTTTTTTTGCGTTCTGACCAAAAATAAATAAAATGAAAAGGTCTAATTAGCTAAATATTATTAATAATAAGTGGTAAAAATAATTCATATTAAACTTTATTGCACTTATTTTGTATTATATTAATCCATATAATTTCTTTCATATTATTGTATTTTTTTTGTTAAGTGCAACAAGATCATTTTAAGTTCTAAATTTTCGAATAATGTACAAGATAAAAATATTAGATGTGACAAAATGAAAATTAATCAACCATAGACTAAAATTAAAATAAATGAATTTCTGTTATTAGAATATTGTTAAAATGAATAATTAAATTTTGTCTTTTGGGAGTCATGCAACGCACACTGAATAGAGGATGAAATAAGTAGTCGTTGTTTTAGGGATCATCCAATATTATTATGTTTAGGTGCCGGATGATCTAGGTAGGGTGGGCATCTGCTGCGGCAATTACATCAGCCCAGCTCAGCGACGAAAACCCAGGAGTGTCGCCTCCATATGATATTTATGAGATCGTTCCTATTCCCTTTTTCTCTCTTCCCCCTTCCCAGTAATTTGATCGAACTATAACCGCACGCGATATCGTTTAATTAGTATTATGCACAGCGAGCACGTAGCGCAAGTAACTTCCAGGAACCCCGAGCAACTACCGATCATACAGCCGGAACCAGCGCGTGCATCACTTCTTGTAGGCTACACTAACATCTGCTCGTCAAATACCAGGTTATATGTTACAGCCTTGCAACAAAACGTGTGAAGGCGGCGAGAAACCTTTCGGTCGTCAAATCGGTTGTGGCTTCCAAATGGATAGCTTTTGCACTAAGCATTCAAATGCATATACATAGCCCCTTGTAATTTGGCAAGCGATGCCTATGAAACTTTTGATATGAAAAGGGCCAGCAAATTCAACACCGGTGTGTGTAATGGGTCTGGAAACGTCGATCTTTCAATGGGTAAGTCACCCATGATTTTGGTTTGAAGCCGTTTCTTGTAAACGACACAAATTTACATGAATGGATCAGAGTCTTCATTAAGTTTCTGACCTTCGGAATCCAATGTCGTGAACGGATAAGGCGCAACATCAATTGGTTTCCTGCATGGTGCGATATGCGGTACGTGAAGCGAACTAGGAGGCGGGTAAACGAGAATGAATATGGGAGGATTATTGGATGACGTCCATCGCAACTTAGTGTATTCGATGGTCTTACACGGCCCCATGCGGAAGGAAGGGGTTCATGCATGAGGAACGGGTTCAAATTGAGGACGTGACTGGCCTTCGCTTGATGAAGCGAAGTATATAAGCAACGACGTTCAAATGATTAAGGAACTGTGGCTATATTGGCTTTTATTGAACGTTGCTCAATATCAGTTTCCAAGGATTGGTTTTGGAAGTTGTAACCATTCTGGCCCTTGCCATTATAGCTGATTTGCACGTAGCTCTTGTGGCGTGACCCCTCTGCTAGCCAGATCTGCATGATTGCATTCTGAACGGACGTGTGACCAAGTCCCTGTGTCAGTTGCTTCCAATTTGGCGACTTGATCAGGTTGAACAACCGAGCTGTGATAAAAGTTGCTTTCAACATCAATTAATGCACGTGCCTTATATTTGATACCTGCATAGCAGATATTTATAAGCGCAGTGCATAGCAAGAAACCGTGGGTGTTTGCAGAGAAATATGTGTGGACATTTCTTGGCTTTTGTGGAAAGAATTGTAAGTTTGAAAGAGTATTTGTAATTTGTAAACTTCCTTGCGGTTAATTCTTTGTTTGAATTGCGTGCTGGTACTTCTGGTAATGTCTTCGATGGCTTCTAAGGTGCGGTATCGCTCCAATAAAAACGAGTTTAATTCAAGCCAGGTCGGAATTTTTGACTTGTTGTTCAGGGATTTCTCCCACAAGGATAATGTGAGTCTTGGAAATTTAGAGGAACAAAGGAAGACCAGGAAACAATCCCAATCATCAGTTTTGACCTTAGCTAGTTCTAGCGTGGTCAATCACCCTTGGATGGTGCTCTGGAGATCCTTGATGGCACCTCCAGTTTCCTGTGATATGGATGGAAGATTGAACAGAACTATAAGTTGACTGTTAACCAACAATCTTCTGTTCTTGAATCATTCAGTCAGGTTTTGCCACGCTGACTAAAAGCCATCGTTTCTTAAAGGAGACTTGGCCACTATATTATTTGCCTCGCAACTAGTTTTGGCATTTAGGTGGAAGAGCTTTTTCACCGGCGTTAGACTAAGATTGTCTATATAGACGACCCGGAAAAGGTCTCCACTAAAGACTTCAGTATCGCAGGGCGGAAGTCTGCAACCTCTCAATATCGGGGGTGCAGACGGGACGGTCTATGGTTTACTTGCATCCGAAGCTTGTGCGATTTGTTCACTAAGTTGAGCTGAACAACGTTCGTAGACAGAATGACAATGATAATATTTTTTCTGCCTCCTTGAATGCCAGTCTTGGAGCACAAATCATCCTCCTTTTCGACCTTCTCCCATAGGGATCGTATTTGGTTATGGCGGATTTGGAGTGTGTAAACTGAGGCAGGAGTTGTGGATGGTATACTGATCATAGCCTCATGCTGGATAAGTCTGTCGGAAATAGCAATAAAATCATGTAACGCCATTTTGCTCGAGTTAATGATTTTGCTAGTTTGCGAGCGAGTACCTTTAGGACTCCTGTGAGTGAGCGGTTTTAATTTAACGTGCCTTTTATTCCCAGTGGGAGCTGAGTCACTTTTGACCTTTGAAACCGACGGCCTCAGTGATGGTCTTTTGAAGCCACAAGATGGTGAAATAGGTGATCGGATAGGATTACGTTGCGGAGGAACGGATAACTGCTTCTTATTACTTAAATTATTCTCTGAGTTCATGTATAGGGAGGTGGGTCGATGTTGTTTATCACCACCAACCCTTGCTTATATATTGAATTTAGTTAAGCGGAGCTTTGGAATTTAAACGGTATAATATGAAAGTCAGTTTTCACTATACATGTTTAATCGGAGCGTGTGGAATCGGAACACTCAGAATTGTAAAGATTATCGATTATACAAACGATAAACGAGCAAGGAAGCACAAAAAAAAACAAATTAATTTGTGAAAAACAAACAAAAATAACAATTTAATATATATTGACTAATTGTTTTTTTTTGTCTAAGTCATCAATGGCGGTGGAAATTAATAAATTTAATTGTTAATTAATTTTAATTTAATTAATTATTTGATATATAAAGCAGTAAATTTAATTTTATAAATAAATCTTTACTTATGCGATAATGATCATGACTATGAAGAGTCGTAACATCTCGCATCAGAATTTTTTTATTACTGCAGCCCTGGACGTGGTGGTATGTAATTACAATAGCAGCTGGATACGTAATTGCAATGCAGAGTGACAAATTTGTTTTATTTGCTTATAAACAGTGGAAAATAAACTTCAGCACAGAAATTATGCGCTGGACAACCGCATACAATAATATAATAAGGTGAGTGATAATAAATATTTCGTAAGTGTTAAATATTTGTCTTTTATCTTCACTGAAAAACTTTATGTGTTTACACACATACATATGTTTTACTGAATTAAAGAAATTAAAATGTTTGTTGTTAGGCCGATCCTATAATTTTATTAATCTCTTTGTGTTTGGAGATAAAAGATTCTTTAAGATCACGTAAACAGTGAAATAGAGAAAGTTTTGATCAGTTTTGGATGCTATCATGTGTATAGCTGATGCACTGCTTGAGCCAATGACAGATCGGGAGTTAGTGGCTAATATTAAAAGAAATCTTAAGCCTGAATTGATAGCTATACTTCATATAGCTACACTAAATAGAACAACCCTTCGAACTGAATGTCATAAGCACGAACAATTCTGTTGAAGTATGTCTTCAAAACCTGTGCCTGGGTCATCTAACACCAGTCGTTTTCGCAATGATGTCATGCATAAGGAAGAATCGATAGATATTTCTTATGCAGTTTCTGCAGAGGCAACCGAGATAAATGCTTATGCGATTATGTGACAGGTTAAAATGTTGAAATTGTGATGAGACAGGTCATGCACTGAAAATTATCAGTGGATATCCACCTATAGCCTTGGATCCACTATTAAATAGTGAAATTTACTCAATTCCTACCTCACAAATTCCTGAAAATAATCCGGAGTTATCGAAGAATTTGAGATTCAAACCGTTTCATGTTTATTGAAAGAATATTACCAGCGTAGATCGGAAATATTCTATCTGAAAGTAAATTCGCTTCCCAAAACTCGTTCTTCAGTTTGAATGAACGAACTCTGGAGAAACAAGCGATCGTTAAAGAACATTACAGTTGGCCGCACAAGTGCTTGCAGCAGACATAAAATTAAAAAAAAGAAGTGAATCTACTAAGCGAAGGCTCAATCTAGTTGAATCGAGCTAACGAGTTTGCTAAATTACGTTCGGATATCCAAAGACATAATATGAATAAAGCTTATGATACATATCAGAAAACACATAATAAAATTCTGATTGAAAATAACTTGGCGGCATCGTCTTATTAAAGCTCGTTTTGTTAAGACTAATTGAAAGGAACCAATACAATAATAGTGAATAGTGCTTTCCCACCAATATTGGATATCAATTGTGTAAATTCCCAATAGTTACCGCACTGCGGCGAAATTTCGATTATCTCGGGCTGAACTCTACAAGGCCATACACAGCAATTTAGTTAAAATATCGGTTAAATTAGCATAGAATGACTTTTTGAACAATTAATATTTAGTTTTATAAGAAGTTAGCTAAACTTGGTATAGTATGTATATGTAATATCAGCTATTATATTGTCTAATCCGTTTTGAAGTTCACACACCAACGTCAGTCTTCAGGGTTGTATTACGATGGACTACAAACACAGCAGTTTTGGTGCTGTAAGTACTGCGTAATCGTTCTCAGAGATTGTAAGTTAAAGAAAAATAACGAAACAAAGAATGACCATATAACAGTTGTGGCATAGGAAGATATATGAAAATACTTGCATAATATAGTTAACTCAAATCATACATATATATATACATATATGGCCAAATGCATTTGTGGCAAACGCAAAACGAGTTTATTGAAATTTAAAGGATTGGTAGCAATTAAGCAACACTCCCCAACATGAAATTTGAAAACTAGTAATTAAGTAATTAAATGGAACTCAAACGATCATTATGGAGTATATAAAGGAATAATTATGGATTAAAATAGCTTAATGGGCTCCTGATATAAATATAGGTTTGAATCTTTAATAGAGTAAAGGCATCGATTATTAATCTTTACAGGTTGGGCGGGTAAAATAAGAATAACATCAACATCTCTGTTCTTCGATCTAAATATATCACTAGTGGATTCTTTTAACTATTCTGTATGGTTCTTGTATTCCGTTCGTTCAGCACTTTGTCTACTATTTTTGAGTTATGCGACACGGAAGCTTACTAGTTAGCGAAAGCACTCACCCCACCTTCCCTGTGCACAGTCGACCCCGTAGACAGAGTATGCCTCCAGTTTGCTGCACACTTCAACGTGTTCGTTACAAAATCTTGTTGTCACAGTCGCATAATGTGTATTGTATGACAGGATGTAGCTTATTGCTTCTGATTTTTAATTTATTTATTATTGCAGTGAGTTTATTGCTTCTGGGTGGGGAAGTGACAGGTGTGTGACCTTTTGTAGAGAAATGTGTGGTTTTGGATCACGTATGTTTGTATGTATATGAGATATTTGGCTGCTGAAGATGCTGTCATATCAATTCAAACCATGACAGGCGAAGAAATTATTTAGCGACCTGCCAGTAATTCTCAAATGCATGCTGCATTACCTCTGCCAAAGATAGAAATCCACAAATATAATGGAGATTGTCTAAAGTGGCCGCAATTTTTTGATATTTTCAAGAAAATGATTCATGTAGATTCATTACCGACTATTCAGAAGATGTGGTATTTAAAGAGCATCTTGTCCCAGAAGTTAGATCGGCAAACTCATATGCTATATGTGCAATCTGGTGTAGATTCAAGACAATTACAAGAACTAAATCAGTTTTGATATTTTTGGAGCAACGATTTCTTGCATTAGAAGCCACTTGCGGTAGTGGTAAGAAAAATGTTTGCACCTAACAAAATACATGCGCATCAATTGGAACAGAATATATTTGCTATTTCTGTGAAAAACCGAACCATGCTATATTTAAATGGAATGAGTTCATTAAGAAGATCCCATCAGAAAGATTAAATTGGCTTCAAAAACACAAAATATGTGTAAAATGTTTTAAGCGCGATCATACTGCAAAAACATGCCAGAGAATGGATTATTTTAAGTGCAATAAAAAGCACAACACTCTTCTACATTTGGAAGTTAAACCTGAATCCAAAACAACAACATCGGCAAGTATTGTACAAACATATTATGTTCTTATAGCCACAGAACGAGTCATTATTGAAGGAAACAATGGACAGTGGGAGAATTCAGAGCCCTACTCGACTCAGGCTCGCAAATCAATGTCCTCTCGGAGAGGGCATTAAACATGTTGAATCTAAAGCGCCAGAGGTCCGAACTACAAATTAATAGAATTGGCGGACAAACGTAAACACCAAAAGCACGAGTTAATTTTATGCTTAAATCACATCCTTACAAATTCAACTCAAGATTAGAAGCTATCGTACTACCTCACGTAGTAGCAGACCAACCAGCACAGAAGATCGAAACATTTCGTTGGAAGCTCCCGGTAAACATTACTTTGGCGGATCCCAATTTTGACAAACCTTGAAGAATTGACACACTTCTAGGAGCAGAATATTATTTTGAAATTATTCAAAATAATCATTGGAAGTTGGAAGAGAAATGCCTAGGTTACAAAAAACCAAACTAAGATTGATTATAGCCGGAAAATTTAAAGATGCATCTTCCACAGCAAGCACATGCTCAGTGCTGACTGAAGGACATAACGTCGATCAGCAAATATAAAAATTTTGGGAACTGGACTCATTGGAAAAACAATGCGAAAAACATTTTCTGCAACACATCAGAATTGCAGTAGACAAGAAACTCATCGTCGGACTCCCATTTTTGGAAAATACTTCAGCCCTAGTGGAGAGTCATGATCTAGCAACACGAAGATTCTTTTACTTGGAAAAACGACTCATGCGAGATCCTGTGACCAAGGCCAGCCACATTCAATTCATGAAAGAATACGACGGCCTGGGACAATTGAAGGAAATGCACACAACAGAAGTAGCAAAGGCAAGCTATATCACACCACATCATTGTGTGGTAAAACCCGATAGCTCTACAACAAAGTTAAGAGAAGTTTTTTCATCTGGAAATTCGCTTAACGACTTTATTCACAAGGAACCAACTGTGCGAAATTCAATATTTTCAATTTTGCTTCGGTTCAGTATGCACAAATGAATCCTGAAGATCAATATTATCAGACCATAGTATGGCGCAGCGACCCATCAGAGGATCTACGGTACTACAGATTGAAAACAGTTACAAATGGAACAAAGGCTGCACCATATTTAGCCTCAAAATGTCTAAAATATCTGTTACAAAAGGCAAAAAGAGAACTTCCATCAGGAGCTGCTGCATTGGAAAATGATTTCTACGCTGATGACTGCTTAACAGGAGCAGATACAATATCCATAGACAACAACAGCTAAATAACCTCCTGAACTCCGGATTTAAGTTAAAGAAATGGTGTAGCAATAATAACGAACTACCACAAGGAGTTCCAAAAGAAGATACAATTTCCAATTTTCAGCTGCAGGATACCGCATATGAGGACTGCTCTATTAAGACCATGAGAATCATTTGGATACCCAATTCTTATCTTTCATGTGGTAAAACAGATTTTATCACTAAAGATAAAATATCAAGAGATGTCACGTCTGAAATCTTCGGAATTTTCGATCCTCTGTGACTCTTCTTACCTAACAGCGGAAGGATTTGAGTATAAAGAAGACCTTCCAGTGCATCTTCAAGAGGAATGGAAACGATACAGGGAGGATCTGAAAAGTCTCAACACTATTCAAGTGCAACGTCACATATTTCGTGGAAAATTACCTGTATCAACAGAAATTCATCGATTTGTTGATGCTTCAGAAAAGGCATTTTGGAGATGCCGTATACATACGACACATAAACTCATAAAGACAAACAAGCGACAGTCCAATTGTTATGTGCCAAATCACACCTAGCCCCAATCAACACAATAACATTACCACGCCTGGAACTAAAGGCTGCTGTATTGGGAGCTCAGCTAGTAGCAAAAATTAAAGAAGACATATCAATGAAAAACGCACAAACTTATTATTGGTCTGATTCGAGGATCGTACTATCGTGGATTAATTGTCCAGCATCCATTTGTGACAAATTCGTCGCAACAAGAATTGGGACGATCCAGGAATTAAAATTGCAAAAGGAATGGATGCATTTTGCCTTAGAGAATAATGCCGCTGATGTACTATCCAGAGGAATGGCTGCTGCTAAATTTGCCAAAGAGAGTAGGTGGTTTTATGGTCCACTGTTCTTACATGGTTCACCTTTTAAATGGCCACCACCGTTTGTTACTCCAAGGATTAGTCAGAGATCTATAATGACTATCGCCAGAGAGGAGGACATCATCTACAAAATTCGGCATAATGGCTCATTCCATAAGCTAGTCAGAATCATAGCTTATATGATGCGCTTCACAAAGGAAAAAGGCACGCAAGCCAAATTGTACAGTTCAATGAACTTCAAGAAGCCCAAAAAAGCATTATCCATAACATACAACGGAATGATTTTGTGGACGATAAGCAAATTAAAAGACAAAAGGAGCCGCAAAGAGACAGCGCAATTAAGGCCTTAGCACCCTTTTTGGATCACGAGGGAATCTTGTGAGTAGGAGGTCGACTGGATGCAGCAAATCTCTATTTCGACGCAAAGCACCCAATGCTATGACCATATAATGACCCAATCGTAAAAATGATTCTTGCGCTGCTGACCATATCAAGACAGCAATTCTGGATTCCGAAAGGAAGAAGCCTGGCCGAAAATATTGTTCAAAACTGCATCAAGTGCACTAAAGCAAGGCCGAAATTAATGGGTCAGATTATGGGAAATCTATCACCACTTCGAGTCACACAAGCCATACCATTTTTTAACTCTGACGTTGACTACTGTGGACCTTTTAAAATCCACTACAAAATTCGTGGAAAGAAGCATAAAACTGCATACATTGCAATATTCCGTTGCTTCACTACACAGGCAGTTCATCTGGAACTGGTAAACGATCTCACCACAGAGGCATTTCTAGCAGCACTGTGACGATTCATTAGTCGCTCTGAAAAATGTCAAAAATTGCAGTGTGACAACGCAACATATTTCGTAGGAGAAAAAAACAAGTTTCAAGAGCTAGAGAAAGCGATATATACCGAAAAGGCTCAATCTACAATAATTCAGGAATGCACTAGTAGAGGAGTCCAATTTAAATTCACACCTCCTCAAGAACCACATTTCGGCGGACTATGGGAAGCTGCAGTAAAGTCAGAAAGAAGAGTTGGAAACCGTCATAGCCGATACTCAATTCTCACCCTTTAACGCCTCTATCAGATGATCCGAATGATATAACTGCATTAACACCAGGACATTTTCTAATTGGAATATAAGGTTATTATTTTCCTCTATTGCGTCCAATTGTCGCCTGACTCTCATTGTCATTACGCGCTGATGCTTAAATTCCATAAGCTTGATACATATTCCTTCAGCTTTTTCCAATATTGCGGGAGCTTGCCGCAATACATCCAAGTAGGCTTGTAAATTGAAGTAGATTAGGAAGTCCCAGCTTGATGAAGTTACTTACAGTTTTCCAATCTTTTCCAGAAATATTGCTGAGTCATTTTCTAGCTAACATATATGTATTTTTGAGCTATTTTGATTGAACATGATGACTCCAGTTGTCATGTGGAACATCATTAGTAGACTCAAAATAGTTGCTGCAGGGATGTTGGTCCGTGTACTTCTTTGCGGAGTCTTTTTCTCTTCGTCTTTTGTTGGTAACGGACAAATTGTATTGATTTACAGTTTTATCTCGCTGTTACTTGTCTTTATAATAACAACTCTGGCTTTATTGTCTTTTTCTTTGGCCCATTGACCGTTTTCCTGGATGTGTATTTTTCTGTTTAATCAATACCACTTGACCTTCCTTAAGGTTTTCTTTGTCGCTTCGCCAATTTGTTCTTTTTGAGCAGCGACACCAACTATTCTTCTTTGCATTTTTTCCAGAATTCTGCAGTCATTCGCTGAGTGTACCTGCATCTATCGAGCGATCCTATCGGCCCATGCACATTCATATTTTCTGGTGCGCTTATGATTGGCCTACCCACTAGGAAATGTCCAGCTGTGAGAACATCGTCTGCCTGGTTCTCATTTTCCATTGAGATCAATTGTCGCGGGTTCAGCACTGCCTCTATGCGACGTAGCATCGTAGAAAACTTCTCATAGGTACAGCTGTTATTTCCAAGGATCCGCTTTAGAGTTTGGAGATAAAAAATTCTTTAAGATTATGTAAACAGTGAAAGTTTTGATCAGTTTTTGGATGCTATCATGTGTATTGCTGATGCACTGCTTGAGCCAATGACTGATCGGGAGTTAGTGGCTAATATTAAAAGAAATCTTAAGCCTGAATTGATAGCCATGCTTCATATAGCTACACTAAATAGAACAACCCTTCGAACTGAATGTCATAAGCACGAACAATTCTGTTGAAGTATGTCTTCAAAACCTGTGCCTGGGTCATCTAACACCAGTCGTTTTCGCAATGATGTCATGCATAAGGAAGAATCGATAGATATTTCTTATGCAGTTTCTGCAGAGGCAACCGAGATAAATGCTTATGCGATTATGTGACAGGTTAAAATGTTGAAATTGTGATGAGACAGGTCATGCACTGAAAATTATCAGTGGATATCCACCTATAGCCTTGGATCCACTATTAAATAGTGAAATTTACTCAATTCCTACCTCACAAATTCCTGAAAATAATCCGGAGTTATCGAAGAATTTGAGATTCAAACCGTTTCATGTTTATTGAAAGAATATTACCAGCGTAGATCGGAAATATTCTATCTGAAAGTAAATTCGCTTCCCAAAACTCGTTCTTCAGTTTGAATGAACGAACTCTGGAGAAACAAGCGATCGTTAAAGAACATTACAGTTGGCCGCACAAGTGCTTGCAGCAGACATAAAATTAAAAAAAAGAAGTGAATCTACTAAGCGAAGGCTCAATCTAGTTGAATCGAGCTAACGAGTTTGCTAAATTACGTTCGGATATCCAAAGACATAATATGAATAAAGCTTATGATACATATCAGAAAACACATAATAAAATTCTGATTGAAAATAACTTGGCGGCATCGTCTTATTAAAGCTCGTTTTGTTAAGACTAATTGAAAGGAACCAATACAATAATAGTGAATAGTGCTTTCCCACCAATATTGGATATCAATTGTGTAAATTCCCAATAGTTACCGCACTGCGGCGAAATTTCGATTATCTCGGGCTGAACTCTACAAGGCCATACACAGCAATTTAGTTAAAATATCGGTTAAATTAGCATAGAATGACTTTTTGAACAATTAATATTTAGTTTTATAAGAAGTTAGCTAAACTTGGTATAGTATGTATATGTAATATCAGCTATTATATTGTCTAATCCGTTTTGAAGTTCACACACCAACGTCAGTCTTCAGGGTTGTATTACGATGGACTACAAACACAGCAGTTTTGGTGCTGTAAGTACTGCGTAATCGTTCTCAGAGATTGTAAGTTAAAGAAAAATAACGAAACAAAGAATGACCATATAACAGTTGTGGCATAGGAAGATATATGAAAATACTTGCATAATATAGTTAACTCAAATCATACATATATATATACATATATGGCCAAATGCATTTGTGGCAAACGCAAAACGAGTTTATTGAAATTTAAAGGATTGGTAGCAATTAAGCAACACTCCCCAACATGAAATTTGAAAACTAGTAATTAAGTAATTAAATGGAACTCAAACGATCATTATGGAGTATATAAAGGAATAATTATGGATTAAAATAGCTTAATGGGCTCCTGATATAAATATAGGTTTGAATCTTTAATAGAGTAAAGGCATCGATTATTAATCTTTACAGGTTGGGCGGGTAAAATAAGAATAACATCAACATCTCTGTTCTTCGATCTAAATATATCACTAGTGGATTCTTTTAACTATTCTGTATGGTTCTTGTATTCCGTTCGTTCAGCACTTTGTCTACTATTTTTGAGTTATGCGACACGGAAGCTTACTAGTTAGCGAAAGCACTCACCCCACCTTCCCTGTGCACAGTCGACCCCGTAGACAGAGTATGCCTCCAGTTTGCTGCACACTTCAACGTGTTCGTTACAAAATCTTGTTGTCACAGTCGCATAATGTGTATTGTATGACAGGATGTAGCTTATTGCTTCTGATTTTTAATTTATTTATTATTGCAGTGAGTTTATTGCTTCTGGGTGGGGAAGTGACAGGTGTGTGACCTTTTGTAGAGAAATGTGTGGTTTTGGATCACGTATGTTTGTATGTATATGAGATATTTGGCTGCTGAAGATGCTGTCATATCAATTCAAACCATGACAGGCGAAGAAATTATTTAGCGACCTGCCAGTAATTCTCAAATGCATGCTGCATTACCTCTGCCAAAGATAGAAATCCACAAATATAATGGAGATTGTCTAAAGTGGCCGCAATTTTTTGATATTTTCAAGAAAATGATTCATGTAGATTCATTACCGACTATTCAGAAGATGTGGTATTTAAAGAGCATCTTGTCCCAGAAGTTAGATCGGCAAACTCATATGCTATATGAGCAATCTGTTGTAGATTCAAGACAATTACAAGAACTAAATCAGTTTTGATATTTTTGGAGCAACGATTTCTTGCATTAGAAGCCACTTGCGGTAGTGGTAAGAAAAATGTTTGCACCTAACAAAATACATGCGCATCAATTGGAACAGAATATATTTGCTATTTCTGTGAAAAACCGAACCATGCTATATTTAAATGGAATGAGTTCATTAAGAAGATCCCATCAGAAAGATTAAATTGGCTTCAAAAACACAAAATATGTGTAAAATGTTTTAAGCGCGATCATACTGCAAAAACATGCCAGAGAATGGATTATTTTAAGTGCAATAAAAAGCACAACACTCTTCTACATTTGGAAGTTAAACCTGAATCCAAAACAACAACATCGGCAAGTATTGTACAAACATATTATGTTCTTATAGCCACAGAACGAGTCATTATTGAAGGAAACAATGGACAGTGGGAGAATTCAGAGCCCTACTCGACTCAGGCTCGCAAATCAATGTCCTCTCGGAGAGGGCATTAAACATGTTGAATCTAAAGCGCCAGAGGTCCGAACTACAAATTAATAGAATTGGCGGACAAACGTAAACACCAAAAGCACGAGTTAATTTTATGCTTAAATCACATCCTTACAAATTCAACTCAAGATTAGAAGCTATCGTACTACCTCACGTAGTAGCAGACCAACCAGCACAGAAGATCGAAACATTTCGTTGGAAGCTCCCGGTAAACATTACTTTGGCGGATCCCAATTTTGACAAACCTTGAAGAATTGACACACTTCTAGGAGCAGAATATTATTTTGAAATTATTCAAAATAATCATTGGAAGTTGGAAGAGAAATGCCTAGGTTACAAAAAACCAAACTAAGATTGATTATAGCCGGAAAATTTAAAGATGCATCTTCCACAGCAAGCACATGCTCAGTGCTGACTGAAGGACATAACGTCGATCAGCAAATATAAAAATTTTGGGAACTGGACCATTCGAAACCAAAAATATTGTTTTCGCCGTTGGAAAAACAATGCGAAAAACATTTTCTGCAACACATCAGAATTGCAGTAGACAAGAAACTCATCGTCGGACTCCCATTTTTGGAAAATACTTCAGCCCTAGTGGAGAGTCATGATCTAGCAACACGAAGATTCTTTTACTTGGAAAAACGACTCATGCGAGATCCTGTGACCAAGGCCAGCCACATTCAATTCATGAAAGAATACGACGGCCTGGGACAATTGAAGGAAATGCACACAACAGAAGTAGCAAAGGCAAGCTATATCACACCACATCATTGTGTGGTAAAACCCGATAGCTCTACAACAAAGTTAAGAGAAGTTTTTTCATCTGGAAATTCGCTTAACGACTTGATTTACAAGGAACCAACTGTGCGAAATTCAATATTTTCAATTTTGCTTCGGTTCAGTATGCACAAATGAATCCTGAAGATCAATATTATCAGACCATAGTATGGCGCAGCGACCCATCAGAGGATCTACGGTACTACAGATTGAAAACAGTTACAAATGGAACAAAGGCTGCACCATATTTAGCCTCAAAATGTCTAAAATATCTGTTACAAAAGGCAAAAAGAGAACTTCCATCAGGAGCTGCTGCATTGGAAAATGATTTCTACGCTGATGACTGCTTTGCTTAACAGGAGCAGATACAATATCCATAGACAACAACAGCTAAATAACCTCCTGAACTCCGGATTTAAGTTAAAGAAATGGTGTAGCAATAATAACGAACTACCACAAGGAGTTCCAAAAGAAGATACAATTTCCAATTTTCAGCTGCAGGATACCGCATATGAGGACTGCTCTATTAAGACCATGAGAATCATTTGGATACCCAATTCTTATCTTTCATGTGGTAAAACAGATTTTATCACTAAAGATAAAATATCAAGAGATGTCACGTCTGAAATCTTCGGAATTTTCGATCCTCTGTGACTCTTCTTACCTAACAGCGGAAGGATTTGAGTATAAAGAAGACCTTCCAGTGCATCTTCAAGAGGAATGGAAACGATACAGGGAGGATCTGAAAAGTCTCAACACTGTTCAAGTGCAACGTCACATATTTCGTGGAAAATTACCTGTATCAACAGAAATTCATCGATTTGTTGATGCTTCAGAAAAGGCATTTTGGAGATGCCGTATACATACGACACATAAACTCATAAAGACAAACAAGCGACAGTCCAATTGTTATGTGCCAAATCACACCTAGCCCCAATCAACACAATAACATTACCACGCCTGGAACTAAAGGCTGCTGTATTGGGAGCTCAGCTAGTAGCAAAAATTAAAGAAGACATATCAATGAAAAACGCACAAACTTATTATTGGTCTGATTCAAGGATCGTACTATCGTGGATTAATTGTCCAGCATCCATTTGTGACAAATTCGTCGCAACAAGAATTGGGACGATCCAGGAATTAAAATTGCAAAAGGAATTGATGCATTTTGCCTTAAGGAATAATGCCGCTGATGTACTATCCAGAGGAATGGCTGCTGCTAAATTTGCCAAAGAGAGTAGGTGGTTTTATGGTCCACTGTTCTTACATGGTTCACCTTTTAAATGGCCACCACCGTTTGTTACTCCAAGGATTAGTCAGAGATCTATAATGACTATCGCCAGAGAGGAGGACATCATCTACAAAATTCGGCATAATGGCTCATTCCATAAGCTAGTCAGAATCATAGCTTATATGATGCGCTTCACAAAGGAAAAAAGGCACGCAAGCCAAATTGTACAGTTCAATGAACTTCAAGAAGCCCAAAAAAGCATTATCCATAACATACAACGGAATGATTTTGTGGACGATAAGCAAATTAAAAGACAAAAGGAGCCGCAAAGAGACAGCGCAATTAAGGCCTTAGCACCCTTTTTGGATCACGAGGGAATCTTGTGAGTAGGAGGTCGACTGGATGCAGCAAATCTCTATTTCGACGCAAAGCACCCAATGCTATGACCATATAATGACCCAATCGTAAAAAATGATTCTTGCGCTGCTGACCATATCAAGACAGCAATTCTGGATTCCGAAAGGAAGAAGCCTGGCCGAAAATATTGTTCAAAACTGCATCAAGTGCACTAAAGCAAGGCCGAAATTAATGGGTCAGATTATGGGAAATCTATCACCACTTCGAGTCACACAAGCCATACCATTTTTTAACTCTGACGTTGACTACTGTGGACCTTTTAAAATCCACTACAAAATTCGTGGAAAGAAGCATAAAACTGCATACATTGCAATATTCCGTTGCTTCACTACACAGGCAGTTCATCTGGAACTGGTAAACGATCTCACCACAGAGGCATTTCTAGCAGCACTGTGACGATTCATTAGTCGCTCTGAAAAATGTCAAAAATTGCAGTGTGACAACGCAACATATTTCGTAGGAGAAAAAAACAAGTTTCAAGAGCTAGAGAAAGCGATATATACCGAAAAGGCTCAATCTACAATAATTCAGGAATGCACTAGTAGAGGAGTCCAATTTAAATTCACACCTCCTCAAGAACCACATTTCGGCGGACTATGGGAAGCTGCAGTAAAGTCAGAAAGAAGAGTTGGAAACCGTCATAGCCGATACTCAATTCTCACCCTTTAACGCCTCTATCAGATGATCCGAATGATATAACTGCATTAACACCAGGACATTTTCTAATTGGAATATAAGGTTATTATTTTCCTCTATTGCGTCCAATTGTCGCCTGACTCTCATTGTCATTACGCGCTGATGCTTAAATTCCATAAGCTTGATACATATTCCTTCAGCTTTTTCCAATATTGCGGGAGCTTGCCGCAATACATCCAAGTAGGCTTGTAAATTGAAGTAGATTAGGAAGTCCCAGCTTGATGAAGTTACTTACACTTTTCCAATCTTTTCCAGAAATATTGCTGAGTCATTTTCTAGCTAACATATATGTATTTTTGAGCTATTTTGATTGAACATGATGACTCCAGTTGTCATGTGGAACATCATTAGTAGACTCAAAATAGTTGCTGCAGGGATGTTGGTCCGTGTACTTCTTTGCGGAGTCTTTTTCTCTTCGTCTTTTGTTGGTAACGGACAAATTGTATTGATTTACAGTTTTATCTCGCTGTTACTTGTCTTTATAATAACAACTCTGGCTTTATTGTCTTTTCCTTTGGCCCATTGACCGTTTTCCTGGATGTGTATTTTTCTGTTTAATCAATACCACTTGACCTTCCTTAAGGTTTTCTTTGTCGCTTCGCCAATTTGTTCTTTTTGAGCAGCGACACCAACTATTCTTCTTTGCATTTTTTCCAGAATTCTGCAGTCATTCGCTGAGTGTACCTGCATCTATCGAGCGATCCTATCGGCCCATGCACATTCATATTTTCTGGTGCGCTTATGATTGGCCTACCCACTAGGAAATGTCCAGCTGTGAGAACATCGTCTGCCTGGTTCTCATTTTCCATTGAGATCAATTGTCGCGGGTTCAGCACTGCCTCTATGCGACGTAGCATCGTAGAAAACTTCTCATAGGTACAGCTGTTATTTCCAAGGATCCGCTTTAGAGTTTGGAGATAAAAAATTCTTTAAGATTATTTAAACAGTGAAAGTTTTGATCAGTTTTTGGATGCTATCATGTGTATTGCTGATGCACTGCTTGAGCCAATGACTGATCGGGAGTTAGTGGCTAATATTAAAAGAAATCTTAAGCCTGAATTGATAGCCATGCTTCATATAGCTACACTAAATAGAACAACCCTTCGAACTGAATGTCATAAGCACGAACAATTCTGTTGAAGTATGTCTTCAAAACCTGTGCCTGGGTCATCTAACACCAGTCGTTTTCGCAATGATGTCATGCATAAGGAAGAATCGATAGATATTTCTTATGCAGTTTCTGCAGAGGCAACCGAGATAAATGCTTATGCGATTATGTGACAGGTTAAAATGTTGAAATTGTGATGAGACAGGTCATGCACTGAAAATAATCAGTGGATATCCACCTATAGCCTTGGATCCACTATTAAATAGTGAAATTTACTCAATTCCTACCTCACAAATTCCTGAAAATAATCCGGAGTTATCGAAGAATTTGAGATTCAAACCGTTTCATGTTTATTGAAAGAATATTACCAGCGTAGATCGGAAATATTCTATCTGAAAGTAAATTCGCTTCCCAATACTCGTTCTTCAGTTTGAATGAACGAACTCTGGAGAAACAAGCGATCGTTAAAGAACATTACAGTTGGCCGCACAAGTGCTTGCAGCAGACATAAAATTAAAAAAAAGAAGTGAATCTACTAAGCGAAGGCTCAATCTAGTTGAATCGAGCTAACGAGTTTGCTAAATTACGTTCGGATATCCAAAGACATAATATGAATAAAGCTTATGATACATATCAGAAAACACATAATAAAATTCTGATTGAAAATAACTTGGCGGCATCGTCTTATTGAAGCTCGTTTTGTTAAGACTAATTGAAAGAAACCAATACAATAATAGTGAATAGTGCTTTCCCACCAATATTGGATATCAATTGTGTAAATTCCCAATAGTTACCGCACTGCGGCGAAATTTCGATTATCTCGGGCTGAACTCTACAAGGCCATACACAGCAATTTAGTTAAAATATCGGTTAAATTAGCATAGAATGACTTTTTGAACAATTAATATTTAGTTTTATAAGAAGTTAGCTAAACTTGGTATAGTATGTATATGTAATATCAGCTATTATATTGTCTAATCCGTTTTGAAGTTCACACACCAACGTCAGTCTTCAGGGTTGTATTACGATGGACTACAAACACAGCAGTTTTGGTGCTGTAAGTACTGCGTAATCGTTCTCAGAGATTGTAAGTTAAAGAAAAATAACGAAACAAAGAATGACCATATAACAGTTGTGGCATAGGAAGATATATGAAAATACTTGCATAATATAGTTAACTCAAATCATACATATATATATACATATATGGCCAAATGCATTTGTGGCAAACGCAAAACGAGTTTATTGAAATTTAAAGGATTGGTAGCAATTAAGCAACACTCCCCAACATGAAATTTGAAAACTAGTAATTAAGTAATTAAATGGAACTCAAACGATCATTATGGAGTATATAAAGGAATAATTATGGATTAAAATAGCTTAATGGGCTCCTGATATAAATATAGGTTTGAATCTTTAATAGAGTAAAGGCATCGATTATTAATCTTTACAGGTTGGGCGGGTAAAATAAGAATAACATCAACATCTCTGTTCTTCGATCTAAATATATCACTAGTGGATTCTTTTAACTATTCTGTATGGTTCTTGTATTCCGTTCGTTCAGCACTTTGTCTACTATTTTTGAGTTATGCGACACGGAAGCTTACTAGTTAGCGAAAGCACTCACCCCACCTTCCCTGTGCACAGTCGACCCCGTAGACAGAGTATGCCTCCAGTTTGCTGCACACTTCAACGTGTTCGTTACAAAATCTTGTTGTTACAGTCGCATAATGTGTATTGTATGACAGGATGTAGTTTATTGCTTCTGATTTTTAATTTATTTATTATTGCAGTGAGTTTATTGCTTCTGGGTGGGGAAGTGACAGGTGTGTGACCTTTTGTAGAGAAATGTGTGGTTTTGGATCACGTATGTTTGTATGTATATGAGATATTTGGCTGCTGAAGATGCTGTCATATCAATTCAAACCATGACAGGCGAAGAAATTATTTAGCGACCTGCCAGTAATTCTCAAATGCATGCTGCATTACCTCTGCCAAAGATAGAAATCCACAAATATAATGGAGATTGTCTAAAGTGGCCGCAATTTTTTGATATTTTCAAGAAAATGATTCATGTAGATTCATTACCGACTATTCAGAAGATGTGGTATTTAAAGAGCATCTTGTCCCAGAAGTTAGATCGGCAAACTCATATGCTATATGAGCAATCTGTTGTAGATTCAAGACAATTACAAGAACTAAATCAGTTTTGATATTTTTGGAGCAACGATTTCTTGCATTAGAAGCCACTTGCGGTAGTGGTAAGAAAAATGTTTGCACCTAACAAAATACATGCGCATCAATTGGAACAGAATATATTTGCTATTTCTGTGAAAAACCGAACCATGCTATATTTAAATGGAATGAGTTCATTAAGAAGATCCCATCAGAAAGATTAAATTGGCTTCAAAAACACAAAATATGTGTAAAATGTTTTAAGCGCGATCATACTGCAAAAACATGCCAGAGAATGGATTATTTTAAGTGCAATAAAAAGCACAACACTCTTCTACATTTGGAAGTTAAACCTGAATCCAAAACAACAACATCGGCAAGTATTGTACAAACATATTATGTTCTTATAGCCACAGAACGAGTCATTATTGAAGGAAACAATGGACAGTGGGAGAATTCAGAGCCCTACTCGACTCAGGCTCGCAAATCAATGTCCTCTCGGAGAGGGCATTAAACATGTTGAATCTAAAGCGCCAGAGGTCCGAACTACAAATTAATAGAATTGGCGGACAAACGTAAACACCAAAAGCACGAGTTAATTTTATGCTTAAATCACATCCTTACAAATTCAACTCAAGATTAGAAGCTATCGTACTACCTCACGTAGTAGCAGACCAACCAGCACAGAAGATCGAAACATTTCGTTGGAAGCTCCCGGTAAACATTACTTTGGCGGATCCCAATTTTGACAAACCTTGAAGAATTGACACACTTCTAGGAGCAGAATATTATTTTGAAATTATTCAAAATAATCATTGGAAGTTGGAAGAGAAATGCCTAGGTTACAAAAAACCAAACTAAGATTGATTATAGCCGGAAAATTTAAAGATGCATCTTCCACAGCAAGCACATGCTCAGTGCTGACTGAAGGACATAACGTCGATCAGCAAATATAAAAATTTTGGGAACTGGACTCATTGGAAAAACAATGCGAAAAACATTTTCTGCAACACATCAGAATTGCAGTAGACAAGAAACTCATCGTCGGACTCCCATTTTTGGAAAATACTTCAGCCCTAGTGGAGAGTCATGATCTAGCAACACGAAGATTCTTTTACTTGGAAAAACGACTCATGCGAGATCCTGTGACCAAGGCCAGCCACATTCAATTCATGAAAGAATACGACGGCCTGGGACAATTGAAGGAAATGCACACAACAGAAGTAGCAAAGGCAAGCTATATCACACCACATCATTGTGTGGTAAAACCCGATAGCTCTACAACAAAGTTAAGAGAAGTTTTTTCATCTGGAAATTCGCTTAACGACTTTATTCACAAGGAACCAACTGTGCGAAATTCAATATTTTCAATTTTGCTTCGGTTCAGTATGCACAAATGAATCCTGAAGATCAATATTATCAGACCATAGTATGGCGCAGCGACCCATCAGAGGATCTACGGTACTACAGATTGAAAACAGTTACAAATGGAACAAAGGCTGCACCATATTTAGCCTCAAAATGTCTAAAATATCTGTTACAAAAGGCAAAAAGAGAACTTCCATCAGGAGCTGCTGCATTGGAAAATGATCTCTACGCTGAAGACTGCTTAACAGGAGCAGATACAATACAAGAGGCTCTCCATAGACAGCAACAGCTAAATAACCTCCTGAACTCCGGATTTAAGTTAAAGAAATGGTGTAGCAATAATAACGAACTACCACAAGGAGTTCCAAAAGAAGATATAATTTCCAATTTTCAGCTGCAGGATCCCGCATATGAGGCCTGCTCTATTAAGACCATGAGAATCATTTGGATAGTTCATAAGAAAAATATGCATTGCGGTCCCCAAGCGCTGCTGACCATATCAAGACAGCAATTCTGGATTCCGAAAGGAAGAAGCCTGGCCGAAAATATTGTTCAAAACTGCATCAAGTGCACTAAAGCAAGGCCGAAATTAATGGGTCAGATTATGGGAAATCTATCACCACTTCGAGTCACACAAGCCATACCATTTTTTAACTCTGACGTTGACTACTGTGGACCTTTTAAAATCCACTACAAAATTCGTGGAAAGAAGCATAAAACTGCATACATTGCAATATTCCGTTGCTTCACTACAAAGGCAGTTCATCTGGAACTGGTAAACGATCTCACCACAGAGGCATTTCTAGCAGCACTGCGACGCTTCATTAGTCGCTCTGGAAAATGTCAAAAATTGCACTGTGACAACGCAACAAATTTCATAGGAGAAAAAAACAAGTTTCAAGAGCTAGAGAAAGCGATATATACCGAAAAGGCTCAATCTACAATAATTCAGGAATGCACTAGTAGAGGAGTCCAATTTAAATTCATACCTCCTCGAGCACCACATTTCGGCGGACTATGGGAAGCTGCAGTAAAGTCAGAAAGAAGAGTTGGAAACCGTCATAGCCGATACTCAATTCTCACCCTTTAACGCCTCTATCAGATGATCCGAATGATATAACTGCATTAACACCAGGACATTTTCTAATTGGAATATAAGGTTATTATTTTCCTCTATTGCGTCCAATTGTCGCCTGACTCTCATTGTCATTACGCGCTGATGCTTAAATTCCATAAGCTTGATACATATTCCTTCAGCTTTTTCCAATATTGCGGGAGCTTGCCGCAATACATCCAAGTAGGCTTGTAAATTGAAGTAGATTAGGAAGTCCCAGCTTGATGAAGTTACTTCCACTTTTCCAATATTTTCCAGAAATATTGCTGAGTCATTTTCTAGCTAACATATATGTATTTTTGAGCTATTTTGATTGAACATGATGACTCCAGTTGTCATGTGGAACATCATTAGTAGACTCAAAATAGTTGCTGCAGGGATGTTGGTCCGTGTACTTCTTTGCGGAGTCTTTTTCTCTTCGTCTTTTGTAGGTAACGGACAAATTGTATTGATTGACAGTTTTATCTCGCTGTTACTTGTCTTTATAATAACAACTCTGGCTTTATTGTCTTTTCCTTTGGCCCATTGACCGTTTTCCTGGATGTGTATTTTTCTGTTTAATCAATACCACTTGACCTTCCTTAAGGTTTTCTTTGTCGCTTCGCCAATTTGTTCTTTTTGAGCAGCGACACCAACTATTCTTCTTTGCATTTTTTCCAGAATTCTGCAGTCATTCGCTGAGTGTACCTGCATCTATCGAGCGATCCTATCGGCCCATGCACATTCATATTTTCTGGTGCGCTTATGATTGGCCTACCCACTAGGAAATGTCCAGCTGTGAGAACATCGTCTGCCTGGTTCTCATTTTCCATTGAGATCAATTGTCGCGGGTTCAGCACTGCCTCTATGCGACGTAGCATCGTAGAAAACTTCTCATAGGTACAGCTGTTATTTCCAAGGATCCGCTTTAGAGTTTGGAGATAAAAAATTCTTTAAGATTATGTAAACAGTGAAAGTTTTGATCAGTTTTTGGATGCTATCATGTGTATTGCTGATGCACTGCTTGAGCCAATGACTGATCGGGAGTTAGTGGCTAATATTAAAAGAAATCTTAAGCCTGAATTGATAGCCATGCTTCATATAGCTACACTAAATAGAACAACCCTTCGAACTGAATGTCATAAGCACGAACAATTCTGTTGAAGTATGTCTTCAAAACCTGTGCCTGGGTCATCTAACACCAGTCGTTTTCGCAATGATGTCATGCATAAGGAAGAATCGATAGATATTTCTTATGCAGTTTCTGCAGAGGCAACCGAGATAAATGCTTATGCGATTATGTGACAGGTTAAAATGTTGAAATTGTGATGAGACAGGTCATGCACTGAAAATTATCAGTGGATATCCACCTATAGCCTTGGATCCACTATTAAATAGTGAAATTTACTCAATTCCTACCTCACAAATTCCTGAAAATAATCCGGAGTTATCGAAGAATTTGAGATTCAAACCGTTTCATGTTTATTGAAAGAATATTACCAGCGTAGATCGGAAATATTCTATCTGAAAGTAAATTCGCTTCCCAAAACTCGTTCTTCAGTTTGAATGAACGAACTCTGGAGAAACAAGCGATCGTTAAAGAACATTACAGTTGGCCGCACAAGTGCTTGCAGCAGACATAAAATTAAAAAAAAGAAGTGAATCTACTAAGCGAAGGCTCAATCTAGTTGAATCGAGCTAACGAGTTTGCTAAATTACGTTCGGATATCCAAAGACATAATATGAATAAAGCTTATGATACATATCAGAAAACACATAATAAAATTCTGATTGAAAATAACTTGGCGGCATCGTCTTATTAAAGCTCGTTTTGTTAAGACTAATTGAAAGAAACCAATACAATAATAGTGAATAGTGCTTTCCCACCAATATTGGATATCAATTGTGTAAATTCCCAATAGTTACCGCACTGCGGCGAAATTTCGATTATCTCGGGCTGAACTCTACAAGGCCATACACAGCAATTTAGTTAAAATATCGGTTAAATTAGCATAGAATGACTTTTTGAACAATTAATATTTAGTTTTATAAGAAGTTAGCTAAACTTGGTATAGTATGTATATGTAATATCAGCTATTATATTGTCTAATCCGTTTTGAAGTTCACACACCAACGTCAGTCTTCAGGGTTGTATTACGATGGACTACAAACACAGCAGTTTTGGTGCTGTAAGTACTGCGTAATCGTTCTCAGAGATTGTAAGTTAAAGAAAAATAACGAAACAAAGAATGACCATATAACAGTTGTGGCATAGGAAGATATATGAAAATACTTGCATAATATAGTTAACTCAAATCATACATATATATATACATATATGGCCAAATGCATTTGTGGCAAACGCAAAACGAGTTTATTGAAATTTAAAGGATTGGTAGCAATTAAGCAACACTCCCCAACATGAAATTTGAAAACTAGTAATTAAGTAATTAAATGGAACTCAAACGATCATTATGGAGTATATAAAGGAATAATTATGGATTAAAATAGCTTAATGGGCTCCTGATATAAATATAGGTTTGAATCTTTAATAGAGTAAAGGCATCGATTATTAATCTTTACAGGTTGGGCGGGTAAAATAAGAATAACATCAACATCTCTGTTCTTCGATCTAAATATATCACTAGTGGATTCTTTTAACTATTCTGTATGGTTCTTGTATTCCGTTCGTTCAGCACTTTGTCTACTATTTTTGAGTTATGCGACACGGAAGCTTACTAGTTAGCGAAAGCACTCACCCCACCTTCCCTGTGCACAGTCGACCCCGTAGACAGAGTATGCCTCCAGTTTGCTGCACACTTCAACGTGTTCGTTACAAAATCTTGTTGTTACAGTCGCATAATGTGTATTGTATGACAGGATGTAGTTTATTGCTTCTGATTTTTAATTTATTTATTATTGCAGTGAGTTTATTGCTTCTGGGTGGGGAAGTGACAGGTGTGTGACCTTTTGTAGAGAAATGTGTGGTTTTGGATCACGTATGTTTGTATGTATATGAGATATTTGGCTGCTGAAGATGCTGTCATATCAATTCAAACCATGACAGGCGAAGAAATTATTTAGCGACCTGCCAGTACTTCTCAAACGCATGCTGCATTACCTCTGCCAAAGATAGAAATCCACAAATATAATGGAGATTGTCTAAAGTGGCCGCAATTTTTTGATATTTTCAAGAAAATGATTCATGTAGATTCATTACCGACTATTCAGAAGATGTGGTATTTAAAGAGCATCTTGTCCCAGAAGTTAGATCGGCAAACTCATATGCTATATGAGCAATCTGTTGTAGATTCAAGACAATTACAAGAACTAAGTCAGTTTTGATATTTTTGGAGCAACGATTTCTTGCATTAGAAGCCACTTGCGGTAGTGGTAAGAAAAATGTTTGCACCTAACAAAATACATGCGCATCAATTGGAACAGAATATATTTGCTATTTCTGTGAAAAACCGAACCATGCTATATTTAAATGGAATGAGTTCATTAAGAAGATCCCATCAGAAAGATTAAATTGGCTTCAAAAACACAAAATATGTATAAAATGTTTTAAGCGAGATCATACTGCAAAAACATGCCAGAGAATGGATTATTTTAAGTGCAATAAAAAGCACAACACTCTTCTACATTTGGAAGTTAAACCTGAATCCAAAACAACAACATCGGCAAGTATTGTACAAACATATTATGTTCTTATAGCCACAGAACGAGTCATTATTGAAGGAAACAATGGACAGTGGGAGAATTCAGAGCCCTACTCGACTCAGGCTCGCAAATCAATGTCCTCTCGGAAGGCATTAAACATGTTGAATCTTTTTTTTTTTTTTTTTTTTTTTTTTTTTTTTTTTTTTTTTTTTTTTTTTTTTTTTTTTTTTTTTTTTTTTTTTTTTTTTTTTTTTTTTTTTTTTTTTTTTATAGCATCGTGAAAATAATATTTAGAAGCTGTGCTGCTCTTCTGATATCAGGGTGCGTTGCGATCCTCCATCCATCAGTGCTTGAAACTGCTCATAGTTTCCACTGGCATTTCTCACATTTATATCTTCATGTAACAAGGTATTGTGGTGCTTCTTACACTTTTGGCATCTCCACTCCGTTCTGCACACCACCATAGTATAAGTGCCCAGGCAACAGAAGCATAGATGTTGCACTTTTAGAAACTCCTTTCGTTTGTTTAATTGTGCCGCTTTAAATTTCTGACATCTGTTTATGTCATGTCCGCTTAACGAACAAAAACGGCACGATCTCTGGTGGCGTTGCGTTGTCTCTTTCACAACGTTTTTTTGTACGAAATCCACTACATTTTATAGTTGATTGATGAGTTCCCATACGTCGTCTAGAGATTGGATGTCTCGGGTTTTCGTCTTTACGTGTTGCTCGTACTGCCGCAGAGCCTCCGTAGAAAACCGTCGAAGAAGGATTTGAGCGAAGATTACGTCCGCTGCATCGTCAATAAGGTAATCCTTGTAATTAGCTGTTAAGCCAATCAGTGAGTGGCTTACCATTGTATATGCATCTCCTTTGTGGCACGATCTTAAGTGGTTCAGCTTCATTGTATCGCTGATATCTACTCGATCACGGATGGCATCGCCGTTGTATCGAGGTAGGTCCACCTTTGGAGCTTCTTGCCTGTGGTACTCCTGTCTCAATGTAGTTGGTAGATCCGACAGTTTTATATCGATTTCGTCCAACAAAATATCAACTTCCATTGTTAGATCCTCCATGACATCCGAATGATTCATATTTTTTTTAGAGAGTCTCTAGAATTTTTTCGACCTCCTTGAAAAGAATTTTCAATTTACTCCTACTTACAAGCATCTCTTCGCTATTTCCACTTCCTCTCGTATATGAGGTTCGTGCTTATCAAATCTCTACTAGCGCTTTCGTTGGACTCACTGGACGATCCGTTTGATAAGCCTCCTCTTTGGATGACTTAATCACTTCCTCTGACCGTCCATCATTAGTCTTCTGCGATGTTGATGGTTCTGTTGAAGTTTGTTCAAATTTTTTCTCGAGTTTTCCTTACTTCACCTTATTCTTGTACGATGTAAGGTGAGCCATGGTTGTATCGAACATTTTCTGATTAAAATATTCGTGATCGATTCACCCGATCTTCACTAGCCTCGAGTTACTTACCGTAAAGGCTTGCACTTTGGTTGATCAATTTAAGTAACTCATCATTGAGTTTCGCTTGAGCCTTCAGTAGCTCGATTTGCTTGTCCGACATCACATTGTCTTAAATGTATTTGTTTTGTATGGATTTGTTATTTTGTCACAGTTCTGTTGAATGCCACAGAACACGCCTTTTTTCAAAGGTTCGAAATATTTTCAAATTCGACGTTTAAATTCGAGCTCTGAAACAGGATAGAAGGACCGTCAACACGTTGAGATGATGTTTAGTTTCGAACTATGTGCTCTGACGAGTAGCCCTTTATTTTATTCAAAATTCTTAAACCCAAATTCATGTTTTTCTCATCTAATGCAGCCGCTTTTAAGGGGACCGCGGTGTATTTCCTCTGCTATCTTCAAAAATAGCGTGACCCAATGCAGCCAGCCTCAAGTGCCCACGCTTGAGAATGCCGCATGAGTCCGCTATCTGCTTCTCAGAGCGTCGCATGTTCATACTTGAACATCTTTGAAGAAATCAGCAATTGTCCACACATTTGTTTTAAACCCAAAATTCGAAATTAGACCCATTCTGTTGTGTGTGTGTGTATTCTCCAAAAGCAGAAATGCAACTGAAGAATTATTTTATTTTATTTATAAAGTGCCTATACTTGTGTAACTTTCTTTTGTAATAGTTGTCTATACTGGTTTACATCTTTTTTTATTTCTTTTCCCATCTTTCTTGAAATTTCAAAGCATAAGCGAGTTAAATCAATTTCTGCTTCATGTCCATAAGTCACATCTAAATCTAAAAGTTGTACATCATATTTCCCCATCTTTGAACATTTTGGGATAATGTAGTTATTATAAATATTACAAATTTGATTTTTAAGCAGAGTGTTCCAACATAAGAATGAAGTGAAAAATATCCCCAATCTTATGAAGGCTCTCCATGATTCACTATCAAATTCAATTTTATTTCCATATTGATTTAAAATTAATATGCATTGCTTATCGGATTTTCTAATCTTGAAATGACACTTTATGTTCTCAATCTTGGGATTATCAATTATTGCATCAGGCATCAAGAACTCAAACTGCTCAAGCCTTAGCTGGATATATTCCTTAAACGTCAGTAATTGAATCCATTCCTCTTTTCCAAATCCAACGAAATTACGTTTATGCTGCTGCATCCAAACCATTGGTGTAAATCGTCTCGTTGTTGAAAAGCCACACTTTAATTTTAATTGTAGATTAACAAAATACTCGAAACCAAAAATGATTTCGTGATCTTGAATTTTTCTTGAATTTCTAGATTTTCTTAGCTGAAGTGTGTCCATATCGATTGAAAAGTTGTCTCAAACTAACTTGGGAATTGAATTGTGAGCGCTATTTAAGGTGAAGAGTCTTGGTCATGCTCCTCAGTAGAAAGTGAAAGTGAGTTGGTCGCAATCACAAGGTCAACGAAATACGTGAACACGAAATAGAAAGGACTAAGTGCAAGGACACAGTGGGTCGAAGGACTCTAATATAACTCAGGTATCAGCTCAACGATCATGCAGGATATCAAGGTCCTGAAATTAGGTGAGAAACGTATATCCTTGCCACGATCGAATTGTGGCAACAGGCGATAGGGGCCAATCAAGCGAGACTTGGCTTGTGATTAGCCAGAGAGTAAGACACGCGAATCGTGACTCACAGGAGTACTAGAGGCAATCCTTGGGGGAACAAGGAAACCGCTAGTCCGCCGTCTCCTGCAGTCTTCGTCTCGTATCACTTTCGCTTTTCTTTCTTTAATTATTTATTTTTGTATCTATTATTTTCTTCTTATTAACCAATAATTCAATATTCAATACTATCAAATTCACATTTTAACTTAAATTTAAGCTTAATCCTCTTCGAAGATGGTTAGAATTCTTATAAAACGGTTTTTTCTAAATTCCCCTATTATCTCGTTCTTAAACATGCCCACTCTCGAACGCAACTTAGAATTGGTGTTTGCATTTGAACATGCATCATGTAAACCCCAATCATTAAGGAGTCTATCTTACAGCACGCTTTGGCCGTCTGTACATAAATGTATTTCATTAAGTTGAAACAAGAGTATTGTTAGCACTGAAATGGATTCTACATATATTTTCAGAAACAACAATGGTTTACAAAGTTATTCTCGTTGATGAAGAAGAGAAAAATATGTATTTTTTTAATTTTCCCTATCAACACCGCTTGTTGTTTTTTTGTCATAGTTGTTATCTTATGGCGCTCTTGGTTAGAATCTACTACCATACATTTTGCGGGATGTGGTGATAAAATTGGTCAATAGTTAACCACCCCACTTTACGAAAGGTTCAGGCACAATAATGACAGCTCTCACATAAAAAGATAAGGATAGAGGGTTACTGCACACATTCAAAAGTCAGCGAAGTCTAGTGAAATAACAACATACGTTCGCTGCACGACATGCAACCCCTGCAAAATTATCGACACGTTGCCATCTGGGCAGAGTAGGGACCAGAGGCTCAAAAAAAAACCTGATGCACTTTTGTCGACTATACGCCCATATGTATTGTCGGCTTAGTGGTATGACTTACTACAGAAAGAAATTGAACTTATGACTGAATAGATGTTTGGAAGTTATTCGGTATAAATATTGTAGTGTACGGGGGTGTGGATATATTTTTTTATAGGCTATTCCCTCTGGCTTAACATATATGGTATGTCTAATAGTTGGCGGGTGAATTTGCTAATTTAAGCAACCTGAGTATTGATCCGGTTTGAATTGCTGACTCTCGCTATGCTCGGCTTTAGCTCGTCGTATTGTTGGGGAACAATTGTACCCCGACACATTAAAAAATTGAGCTATAATAAATCAAGTAACAACCTGTGTTACTGAAATTAAAGATTCTAACAATAGTGACGCCGACACGTCATATACATGGATGCTCGACAGACGAAAGACTCATAGCACTTCATTTAAGTTTCATTACAAACTTCATATATTCGACTTCATTATATATGTACTAAGTGCTAAAATGGTTCTTGATTGTATGGTGATTACAATTTTTTAGATATGGCCTAAAAGTACATTATTAAATATAAATTATGCTCTCTAATAAACTAGAGATTCTTTTATTCTCTGATTGGCCTATAATTTAAATCTAAATTTCATTCTTGTTCTTATCGACCAATTCAAATTCAAGTTTCAGTGGATGTTAAAATATCATTACTTTACTTTTTACGATGGGTATTGATTCAATTACGTTAACCTGGCAAGCACTGTGAACGTTTATGTTAATGTTCTTATTATATATAACTGGTATACGATTATTTATCAAAAGACCTATATACATTACTTATTTATTATATATTTTTTTAATTTTTTTATGTAGCAATTATATTTAAACATTAATCAACCTATTGAAAGGCTATCAAAAATTGATTTATAAACGTAGCAATGAATAATAGCAATGAATTGAAATCTGTAATATAAGCACAGAACTGGTTTTAGCAGATAATAAATAACATTAAATATTGCATTTGTAGCACATTCATTTAGCGACCAAGTTTCCTGTCCAGATACATACCCAGGTAGCGAAGATGGTTTTTCTGAGGTATGACCATGTTGTTGAGTCGGACAGTTGGACAGTTTCCATTCCTGAGCGCAAATGTGCAGTGCTGAGACTTGCTCCCATTCACGCAGATGTTCCATCGGGTGGCCCAAGTACGAAAGCCATCCAAGAACATCTGCGTAACCGCAGCTGCTCTCCAAGCAGTGGGGGAGTTAGCAAGGAACACAGTGTCATCCGCGTATGTGACAAGCAGCGTATTTCTGGCTACTGGGATCGGCAAGTCCGCGGTGTACAATGTGTACAAGGCAGGTCCAAGGACACTACCCTGCGTACAACCGCTCTAATGCGGTGGATGTTTGATCGCTCGCCCCTAACTAACCATAAAAGAACGGCCAAGCAGGTAAGACCTGAGCACTAAATACTGCGCCGATCGTGGCGGCCATCATGCCATAAGCGATCAAAAGCTTGCTGGATATCCAGGAAGACGGAAGAGCTGTACTGCTTATTTTCAACGCCTCGAGGACATGCTATACTACTCGATGAACTTGCTCTGGTGTACCATGGTGGCCTGAAGCCAAACTGATGATCAGGAATGGCCATCTGGAAGCCACTTACTGTCGACAATCTTCCCAGAAATATTTTTCAAATATCTTGGAGAAAGTGGACAGCAAGCTTATCGGTCGATATGACGAGAGAAGATTATCCGGGTTGCCAGGTTTCGGAATCATCGCAATCACAGTGCACTTCCACGGAGTAGCACCAAGAACATCACTCCCTTCTCTGGGAGGGCCTTCGCAATTCTGACGTCAATGCCATAACCAGGACTTAGTGGACTTAAGCCTGCGAATCTGCAAGCGGACCTCATTAGACCTCTTCGGACCTCTGCATTAAAAATGCCTCAGTATCCTGTGCCTGGCTGGGTGATGCAAGTGCAAAGGCGTGAACCGATCTTGCAGCTCATCCGCAAACGCCGATGCAATATCTGCATCCGATCGACACCAAGTGTTGTCCGGTCGCATAATGGGGATCCGCCTGAGTGGCTGCCGCTTGACACAACCGGTTGCCTTCCACAAACTGAATCCGTGATTCTTATTGGGATCTGCATTGCGAAGTATAGCCTGGAAATAGTTGCTCTTAATGTCAAACAGCAGCTTATATCCTTCGATCCAACGGATTGCGTGAGCGCATATATTGACGACGCAGTGCTCTCTTGTGCCTTACCAGATCCAAAACCTCTGGTTTTAAAAGGGGCTGAGCTGGACTGGGAGGCGAACAAGCTAGTTGGCCAAGTATGGAGTATTCCGCCGCCACGTTAATATTACGCAGGAATAACTCCGCTGCGTAGTCAATATCAGCCGGTGAACTCAGCTCCATGTTCAAGTTGACAAGCTGCTCAACCTCTGCCGGAATCGGGTGATGTTTGCCTTGCGTCGCAGAAGATGTGTCCTAGGAGCATTCAGAGCTGCAGCCACTCTGTACTCAACGATCAAAGGGATGTGATCGGAGTTAAATTTAATTCGCTCGGATATGCCAACACAGTCAGACCGGATCCCAGTGTGTACAGCAAAGTCAATTGCTGTTGGCTTATGGTTGCCGTCCGACTAGTGCGTTGCACATCCCGTGGCGAATATTTGGAGGTTGGAGTCTCTCACGCAATCCGCAAGTACAATCCCACAACGAGTGTCCAACGCTACACACCAGAGATGGTGTTAAGCATTCCAGTCTCCAGCAATCAGGAACTTGGGGCCAAGCTCTTCGAAGAGACATTTAAAGTCATCTATTTCCCACAAAATGTGGTGGACAATAGACAGCCGCTAGGAGTACTTCGCCTTGATCACTAGAGCCTTTAACGATGGCACATTGTGCGCATAGCCAACTTAATAAAGTCAGCGCATGATGTTGTAGTGAAGTTGTAGCCCCATAGCCTGTAATGCAATCTGGAGCAGTACTGAGTCTCGCAGACCAACATTACATCTATTTTATGGAGTAGAATAAATAGCTACAACTCACTGGCGTAATTTGCAAGGCCATTGGCGTTCCACACGCCAATGCGCAACCCAATTTGGCTTATCTGTTTGCCGGTACAGCGGGCCATAAGTATCTCACTCAACTTGTCGAATTTTGACATAAGACAGCCAAACTGGAGAAGGGAGTGTTAATGGTACAGATGAGGCTGTTGCACTAGCTGAAATTGCTGGTTCACGAGCACCAGCAAAAGTAGACGATACTGCACCCAAGTCGATTTCATCTTCAACTATCGTAATTTTCCTTCAATGTTTTTTGTGACATTGTTTTTGCTGTTGGCGGTGTTCTTGTTGATGTAATTGTTGTAGCGGTTGGGATTCAAATTCAATTCAATTTCTTTGTTGCTGCTGCCAACATACTCCCCCGTTGAAAGACTCAATTTCAACAGCTTCCTTAATAGGCAGCAGGCACATCTTTTAGAAAGCTTCTTGCTAGACCGCCTTTTGTAGTCTTCAAATGGGCCACTTAAGCAACGCCTCCTCTGTTTGGAATTGTCACAAGCTCTCTAAATCGTGGCCAAATCATAGGAAGCGGATTCACGTTCTTGTCGAGGACTAAGTCATCCACTTGAAGAGATCGAGTCGGAGATCTCCATCTAGCACGATGTTGCAAGAGTACATGACACTCCTCACGCCAACGAAACCCAAAGAAATTATGTACGTGGATGACTCGCTGCAAATCATCAAAAGAGTTGCAGTCCATCCTCGTTAGGTCCGGTTCCAGAATTGTTGCCGGAGTCAGCACATCGAGATCGCCAAGATATTATGCAATTGGAACTAACGGTGAACAATTAACTGTGTCCGAGTTTGGCAGACAAGCGCTCGCCACTCATCAAAAACGAGCACCGACTGGTCAACACGGCGGTAATGGTGATGCCTTGCGGTGTTCACATTGTGGCTCTGCGTGTGTCCTTCCTCATTGATCGAGTTGCGTGCGCTGCTCTTTTTGGCATGTGGCAGCAATGACGTCATACTTGCATCGCCCCTCACTACTGTTGTTGTTGTTGGAGCAGGTGTTGTGATTGCTCCAATTACTGTTGCAGTTGCAGTTGCAGCTACTCCTGCGATACCTGCTCCATCCAGCACTGGACACTTGTCCATTTTGGTAGGGCTCACTTCGGAGTTTGGAGCAGCAGCTACAGATTCAGTGTTGCCACTGTTGCTGGTCAACAATGCGTCGAGCTTCTGTTGTGCAAACAGAGCTTGCATGGTGGCCTCCGGTTCCGCTTGGGCCTTATCGTAGGCCTCGATGAGCGCCTTGCGCTGATGGAGCACCTTGTATTTGGGCACCTTCATGTCCGTCATGTACTTCTCCTTGCGCATCTGGGCGCATGTCTCCAAACTCCAAAGCCATTGATCTGGTGCAGCACCGCCTTGTTCATCAGCAGATCATTGCAGAGGTGGGCCAACATCTGTGCCTTCCTCGTCGGATTCAGTGCGACAAGGGGCAGATCCTTCAACGCATGCGATGACTTCCACGTATCGTTCTCGTGCAGCAGCTTGTAATACTCGTGATTCTTTGCCGAATGCGTCGCGGTGTCGGCATCCACCTTACGATGGTCGAGCACACGACGCTCTCGCTCTCTGTCTACGATGATGACGTGCATCTGACATATCTCGCTGGAAGATAGACGAGTAAAAGTCTTCACGGAATGCTGCTCGCACTTCAAATCCTCCTCGGGCTGTTCCTGGAGCCACTCAGCCTTCAACTCTAGCTTGACCGGGTCTGCATCATCATCGAACACAATGCTTACCGGGACGATACCCACATCGATCAATGTGGACTTGCGATTGTCACCGAAGGCGGGTGCCTTGACGGTTCCACACTGTTCATGAAATCGCCGACTAGCTTGCCAGTGGTCTTGTCATCATTGGCCGAATTTGTTGCTCCCTGGACACTCTCCTCAGGGGTCTTCACCAGACGCGACATGCTCTTCAGCTCAATAGCCTTGGCCTCCGTCATGCCATCCTTAGTGATTTCTGGTTCGGATGTGGGGGCCACTTCACCATATCCAGCTCCAATTCCAGCATCAACATCTTCCTTGTCGGTCTCTATGATGTGCGGTTCAGACACCAATCGCTTCTTATCATCAACTATCAACCGATCAGCTCCAAACTCAATGTGTCGGAGTGTGGACGATATGGAGCGCAATTCACACTTTTCAAGCTGCCCTTTCAATCGGACCTCCAATGTCACAACCAGCCATTGAAAGTTTTGGTAAAACTCACTGCACATTTCATTAAAGTCAAGCCACGCCAGTTTCTCATTCTCAAGGATAAAAGATTTTTCAATTTTATTCACTAAGTCTAATTTTGCCTTAAGCAGCACAGCATCAAACGAAATGATCTCAGATTCTGAACATAAAATGTCAACAATATTTAGTGAATTTTAAATATCTTCATTTGCGCAGGCACACTTTCTGCGGGCGCGAATGTGCGATTCATATTTAAGCTTAACGCGCACAAAATTGCAGCCAAATGCACAAAGCTACCGACAACAACAAATGCACCGAGAGAGAAACGTTCTCTATATGCTCAATCGCCCACGCACAGCTGCTTATGTACACGAAGAAGAAGTTCACGAAAGTTCAAGCGAAGCAGAAGACACACACTAAACGGCGATTGAGTAGCGGATTTCTATTGCACTTGTCGATGTGTCTGTTATGCACCTCTGGCTGTTCAAATTAGAATTTTTGCAAATTAGCTCACTAATGTTTTATTTGTTTGGGTTGTTGTTTATTAAACACAACGACACACGAATCACGTCGAGGTCACCAAATGCTTCCGCTATCAGCTTTTTGATAGCTTTATGTTCCAATTAATAACACGAAGTTATTTTCACGTTATAAACTTTATTAGAAGACTAGAAGCCCAAATGCTTAGTCTTTCCCACAACGAGATTGTTTATTGTTTATTCTAAGGTTTGAAGCCACTTGCTAAACCTTCTATCAACACTTTGCTTATTAAAGGTTTGATGCCAATTGCTAAACCTTTTCACAACAAGAGTAACTAACGATCGAATACCTAGAGCTATGCGAAACAACTGATTAGCTGCAGCAGCCGGCCGATCAGCGAACGCACTTTATCGAGAGAGAAGAGAGCGCTGCACAAAGAGAGCGCTGCACAAAGAGAGCGCTGCACAATGAGAGCGCTGCTAACGCTGGCTGCTGCAGCTCAAACTGCATTTAATATAATATGGATATTTAATTAAGACTAATAATAAGCTATTTATATTTAGCCCCGCAGGGCTCAAAATTCAAGCATATTAACAACTCATAATCAATTCAATTTCTTTGCTGCTGCTGCCGAGAGTTGCGGGAGAGAGAGCGGCAGTTCGCTGTTTATGGCCTACTTTCAGGCATGAAGATACCGCCCCCTTGCAGAGTATTTCAATTGTTCGCGGATTAATTCATTGTCCGCAGGAACCAGATAAAACCCAGCCGAACACAGTGTTTTGTGCTACGGGGAGGCCGTCCTGACCAGGTATGAGTCCATGCAGGATAAGTTACTGATATACGCTCCCAGGAGACTGTGCCAAAACTCGCCTTCACCCGTTCGTTGATGGACTTCGTCGGGGTAGTGACCCGGAGATGGGGTTCCGCTTTCAAAATAACTTCCGACCGGAAGTTTTTTGATTTCGGGACCGTATATATGCGGTGTTGGAACCGTCTTCTCTGATCCGCGTCGCCGGGAGGTTAAGGTCCTTTGCGAAACCAGAGCTTATCCGGCTTATCGGACAGCACTAGCCAATAAGTGCCCCTGTTTCGAAGGGCTTCGATCCATTGTCGACCAACACCAACGCAGTTGGAAGGAAGCTGACCTTTCTCCATTCCCAAAGCGATGTGAGGGATGGAGGAACTGTGGATTGTCTGTTCCCAGTGGTGATGGAGCGTGCTCGGCTGTTCGCAGATGATGGAGGCGATGTAGACCGATCGCTGAGGGCTCTGTGCTCGCGGAAGTGGAGCAACGTATTGTGGTCTCTATCACAGACCTTACAAGTATCGTTACTGCGACATGAGCAGCCCGGAGTGCTCGTGGGCAACACAATTTGGGCAGTACTTGTTAACCAAGACTGCCCGAAGACGCTTCTAGGCATTTAGCCTAAAGAAGCGTTGACATTTCTTTAGAACGTGAATTCCTCGACAGATTCGGCAGCAAAAGGAGTTCATTTCTCGGGCACGCCTGTCTTCAAAATTGCGGGGATTCTGTTGATGAGGAGCCATTTTCGGAATATAGCTGGATAATATCCATAATAAATTCAAATTAATTATGATAATGAAACAAATGGGTAAACACTGGATTAATGGGATGGAGTCCATTTAGTCCAGTCGTTGACTGGAAGTTTCTTCCTTGACAATCACCATGTCGCCCAGTTGGAGATTTCGGGATGTGGATTGCCAATTGACTCGTTTATGGAGTTTCTTTAGGTACTCTTCCTAACTTCTTCCTTCTCCTCTAACAGAAACACAGCTGTTGGTTAAGAGCCTTCAGGCGTTGTCAGCGGTTTAGGATATGCATTGCATTTTCGGTGATTTCGGGCTCACAGACGGATAAGAGAGGGGCTCGAATTAATAAATGCCCTGGAGTGAGGGCTAACAAGTCAGTTGAAGTTCAAATGATTAAGGAACTGTGGCTATATTGGCTTTTATTGAACGTTGCTCAATATCAGTTTCCAGAGATTGGTTATGTGGAAGTTGTAACCATTATGGCACTTGCCACCATAGCTGATTTGCACGTAGCTCTTGTGGCGTGACCCCTCTGCTAGCCAGATCTGCATGATTGCATTCTGAACGGACGTGTGGCCAAGTCCCTGTGTTAGTAGCTTGCATTATTTTGGTAACTCTATTGGCTACGAAAGTTGTCCAAGGGCATGATGGCTTGTTGAGCCATGCTAAGACTATTATCCATCTTGGTATGCAGATTTTTCCAAGAGTTGGATCGAACATAAAGAATTCGTGCCAACGATGAAGGAGGTCTTCTGGAAGTGGATCATCCCAGACTAGATCGTGGAGCCAGATTTCATGCATGAAAATCTTAGCATGAACGATCACTGGTGCTAATCATCCAGCTGGATCAAATAGCTTTGCAATCTGCGAAAGAATTTCGCGCTTGGAAAACAATTGCTTTGATGTGCACATTAATATTAACAAAAAAATGAGAAAAACTCGCCCTGTTAACGTTTTTGGAACGTGACTTTAACAACGACCAGCCTGTAGGCATACATGTAAACAGCTGATCGATAATAATGGCCGAACCATTCATAGCCCTCTGTGACTTAATTAGCAACTCAGACTCAGAGCATCTGTGCGTAGCGACGCCCACACAGTTCTTCCCGGCCCATGCATTTCCTTTCTGCAATTGACGACGTGTGCAACAATATTCTTATTGAAAAATAACTTGGCGCCATCGTCATATTAAAGCTCGTTTTATTGATACTAATTGAAAGAAACCGATACTAAAAATTGTGAAAAGTGCGTTCCCTCCAATATTGGATAGAAACTGTGTGAAAATATTTTATAAAAACCGGGCATAGCATATTCCTTAATCGTTTTTTGGTGTATAGGCGTCGTGGCGGCTGCCATACCCAAATTGTGCCAGGGCGGCGCAGTTGGCCAGTTCGAGCGTGACCAGCGTATTGCTGCCGTTAACAATTAACTTGCTGTTAATTTGTTGGTGATACGGGGAATATATCTACAAGCTCCCTGACCCCGTATCCATAGTGCTCACGTACAGCGGACCCGCCTCTTTAAATGCGGGGCAGCGCCGAAGTCTCGGGCGCCAAAATCTAACATCTTATTGGCATAAAGAGCACCAACTTGTGCAAGTATCGGATCGTATGTGAGCGGCGGTTGAGCGAATCATCCTGAAGAAATAATGACCGCACTGCAAAACTTCTATTATTTAGGACTGAACTCTACAAGGTCACACACAACAATTTTATTGAACTTTAAGTTAAATTAACATAGAATGAATTTGTGAAGAATTAATATTTAATTCTATAATGCATTAGCTAAACTTGGTATGGTATGTATATGTAATATCTGCTCTTATATTGTCTAATCCGTTTTGAAGTTCAAACAGCAACGTCATCCGTCTTCAGGACTGTCGACTGCGATGGACTACTAACACATCTGTTTTGGTGCTGTAAGCACGGCGTAATCGTACTCAGAGATTGTAAGTTATAAAGAAAATAACCAACCAATAATGAGCATATAACAGATCTTGCATACAAAAACATATGTAAATACCTGCCTGATTTAGTTAACTCAAATTACATACATATATATATATATATATATATATATATATATATATAGCTAAGGGCCTTTGTAGCAAATTATTATATATTAATTAATTGATCCATAATAATATTAATATTATATTAATTGATCCAAATTGAAAAAAAAAAGAAATTGAATGAATTATTAGTAATTAAGTAACTCCCCCAAATATGAAACTTGAAAACTAGTAATTAAGTAAAACTCCTAAAGTTAATGTTAAAAATAATGGAACTAATGCCATCATTATGAAGTATATAATGAATTCATTATGGATTAAAATAGTTTAATGGACTCCTGATATAAATATGGTTTTGCATCTTTAATGGGGTAAAGATGCCGAATATTAGTCTTTACATGTTGGGCGGGTAAAATAAGAAGAACATCAATATCTCTGTTCTTCGATCTAAATATATCACTAGTGGATTCTGTTAGCTATTTTGTCTGGTTGTTTTATTTCGTTCCTTTAGCACTCCGTCTACTATTTTTAGTTATGTGACACGGCAGCTTACTAGGTAGCAAATGCACCCACCCCATTTTCCCTGATCACAGTCGACCTTGTAGGCAGAGTAAGCCTCCAGTTTGCTGCACACCTCAACATTTTTATTACAGATGGTAGTGTGGAAGAAGCGAAAAGAACTCGTCAGTGTCCGCTTGCCATCGGATACCGAGAGTATTAGCAACACTGGCTTCTTTGACTTCTAGAAAGTCATTGGAGCAAATGGTCCTTGGAAGTCTCCTTGAGTATGTCTCTCTCATTTGAAGGCAGATTGAGAATAAATACAGATAAAATTCAAGCTGTCTCGGAATTTCCAATATCTAAAACAAAACGTCAGCTTAAGCGCTTTTTGGGTATGAGCGGCTGGTATCAAAGATTCCTCTCTCAGTATTCGGATATTACATTCGCTTTAACTCAATTATTGAAAGGAAAACTTTTGAGTGGAATGAGTATGCGCAAGAGGCTTTGGATGAATTAAAGATACAACTAACATCTGCACTCTTTCTCGTCCATCCAAATTACGCCAAACCCTTTGTGTTACAATGCGACGCCTCTATAAATGGAGTAGGCGACCCATTGCATATATCTCAAAGAAGCAATAAAGACAACGCAATTATTCTGGGACGGAACTAGAGTATTTAGCAGTAGTTTTAGCTATTAAAAGATTTCGTATGTTGTATATTGAAGGTCACGAATTGAAAGTCATAACCGATCATGCAAGTTTACGTTGGCTAATGAATCAACAAGACTTGAATGGCAGACTCGCAAGATGGGCTATAAAGCTACAGGGTTTTAACTTTAGTATAGAACATCGCAAAGGCAGTGAAAATATTGTAGCCGATGCATTGTCTAGATCATATGAAGATGAAATAGCAGCCATAGACCTTGAAGTTATTCTGGAAATAAACTTAAGCTCAGATGCATTCAAGTCTATTGAATATGTCGAACCAAAGGAGCATTATGTTAAAGCTAATTTACCTGATTTCCAAGTTGTGGATGAATATATTTACCACCGCACAGACTTTGTTCATAATGAGACAGATTGTAATACCGAATCTTGGAAACTTGTTGTTCCCATGATATTGCGTGAAAGTGTGATCCAATCCGTGCACGATCAACCTACTTCTCCTCATTGTGGCATAGCCAAGTGCTTAGAACTAATAAGGCAAGTTTTATTGGCCACGAATGTTTGTTGACATTCGCATGTATATTCGAAACTGTGAATTACGTAAAACTTCGAAATATCCAGCTCAAGCACTGAAAACACGAATGAGTAATCAAGTTATAAGTGAGAGTCCATTCCAAAGACTGTACGTATATTTTATTCGACCATACTCACGTACAAGAAAGGGAAATATTGGAATTTTTATTGTATTAGACCACTTTTCCAAATTTACATTCCTGAAACCAGTCAGGAAATTTAACTCAAAAATTATAATTTCGTACTTGAAGGAGGACATTTTCGATTGTTTTGGTGTTCCTGAGATAATTGTAAGTGAAAATGGAACTCAATTTAAAAGCCATGAATTCACTGCATTTTTCTCAAAGCATGGTGTAAAACATATCTATACCGCTGCTTGCTCACCTCAATCTAATTCTGCAGAACGGGTTAACTGGTCGATTAACGCTGCTTTACGATCGTTTGTACGACACGATCAGAGAGTTGGGATTTGTATCAAAGCAGTATAAACCGTTCCTTAAGAAACCACTTTCACCAGTCTATTGGACAGTCACTCTATTTCGTTGTGTTTGGACAACATATGCTCACTCATGGGAAAGATTACTTATTTCTTAAAAATTTGAATCTTCTCAGCGAAGGCTCAATCAAGTTGAATAGAGCTAACGAGTTTGCTAAATTACGTTCGGATATCCAAAAAAATATGAATAAGGTTTCGATACAAATCAGAGAACATACAATTTACGTGCGAGGCCACGTGCATTTGATCGATAATGATGCGTTGGCCGAACCGTTCACAGCCCTCTGTGACTTAATTAGCAACTCTAATCGGTGACCTAATTAGCAACTCTGACTCAGAGCATCTGTGCGTAGCGACGCCCACACAGTTGGTTCGGGCCAATGCATTTCCTTTCTGCAATTGACGACGTGTGCAACAATATTCTTATTGAAAAATAACTTGGCGCCATCGTCATATTAAAGCTCGTTTTATTGATACTAATTGAAAGAAACCGATACTAAAAATTGTGAAAAGTGCGTTCCCTCCAATATTGGATAGAAACTGTGTGAAAATATTTTATAAAAACCGGGCATAGCATATTCCTTAATCGTTTTTTGGTGTATAGGCGTCTTCCCAAAACGTGGCGGCTGCCACAACCAAATTGTGACAGGGCGGCTACACCAATCATTCAAATTGTGATCACTTACAATGTGCCGTGCCCTTTCTGTAATTGAAGCTACGCAGTTGGCCAGTTCGAGCGTGACCAGAGTATTGCTGCCGTTAACAATTAACTTGCTGTTAATTTGTTGGTGATACAATACGGGGAATATATCTACAAACTCCCTGACCCCGTATCCATAGTGCTCACGTACAGCGGACCCGCCTCTTTAAATGCGGGGCAGCGCCGAAGTCTCGGGCGCCAAAATCGAACATCTTATTCGCATAAAGAGCACCAACTTGTGCAAGTATCGGATCATATGTGAGCGGCGGTTGGCCGAATCATCCTGAAGAAATAGTGACCGCACTGCAAAACTTCCATTATTTAGGACTGAACTCTACAAGGCCACACACAACAATTTTATTGAACTTTAAGTTAAATTAACATAGAATGAATTTGTGAAGAATTAATATTTAATTTTATAATGCATTAGCTAAACTTGGTATGGTATGTATATGTAATATCTACTGTTATATTGTCTAATCCGTTTTGAAGTTCAAAACAGCAACGTCATCCGTCTTCAGGACTGTCGACTGCGATGGACTACTAACACATCTGTTTTGGTGCTGTAAGCACGGCGTAATCGTACTCAGAGATTGTAAGTTATAAAGCAAATAACCAACAAATAATGAGCATATAGAGCATATAACAGATCTGGCATACAAAAACACATGTAAATACCTGCCTGATTTAGTTAACTCAAATTACATACATATATATATATATATATATATATAACTAAGGGCCTTTGTAGCAAATTATTTTATATTAATTAATTGATCCATAATAATATTAATATAATATTAATTGATCCAAATTGAAAAAAAGAATTGAATGAATTATTAGTAATTAAGTAACCCTCCCAAGAATGAAACTTGAAAACTAGTAATTAAGTAAAACTCCTAAAGTTAATGTTAAAAATAATGGAACTAAAGCCATCATTATGAAGTATATAAGGAATTAATTATGGATTAAAATAGTTTAATGGACTCCTGATATAAATATGGTTTTGCATCTTTAATGGGGTAAAGGCGCCGAATATTAGTCTTTACAGGTTGGATGGGTAAAATAAGAACATCATCAAAATATCTGTTCTTCGGTCTAAATAGCTATTCCATTAGTCTATTCGGTCTAGTAGTTTTATTCCGTTCCTTTAGCACTTCGTCTACTATTTTTTAGTTATGTGACACGGCAGCTTGCTAGGTAGCAAAAGCACCCACCCCATTTTCCCTGAGCACAGTCGACCTTGTAGGCAGAGTACGCCTCCATTTTGCAGCACACTTGAACGTGTTCGTTATAGATGGTAGTGTGGAAGGAGCGAAAAATAACTTGTCAGTGTCCGCTTGCCATCGGATACCCGGAGTTTTAGCAACACTGGCTTTTTTGATATCTAGAAAGTCATTGGAGCAAATGGTCCTTGGAAGTCTCCTTGAGTATGTCTCTCTCATTTGATGTCCGCTTTCGTAATAGAAACCCAGCATTTGGCAGAGCCTTACGACGTTTTGTGATCTTAACGATTGCTTGCTCCTTGGAATGTGCTCCTGCTAGTACATCATCCACATGCATGAAATGTGAAATAATGTCACTTGCAAGAAGGAACTATTCTTAGACATCCTTTGCGAGCTATTGGAGCACTCGGATTGCCAAGAATGGAGCGCAATTGACACCAAATATGACAGTGTTGAGTTCAATGTCACACAATTCAGCATTTTTATTTCGGAAAATAATTCTTTGATGGGGTGTGCTTTGAGTCTATGAAGATTTGTCGATTCATCTTAGATCGGCATTGAATGAGTAGTGGAAATAACGCAATTTTAAGATCTTTACAGTCAGATCAGATTGAAGAACTGGTCCCGTATAAAGGATGTAATTTAAACTTTTGCCGTTTGAGGACGGACTGGAGGCATTGAATACTACGCGAACATTTGTAGTGGTGCTGTATGGTTTGAGAACAGCATGATGAGGTAAATAGTAGATGTCGGTGTCACTTGTCGGTTGAGGGACTTGTCTCATGTGACCTAGATCAATATATTCCTGAATCACGTAATCGTACTGCTATTAAGAATCTGAGCGAGGTCGATGGACCTTGAGTGTCCCAACTGGATGTGAACCGGATTACAGAAAGGTAGGGTAACAACGTGTCTACCATTCACATCTTTTGTAGTGGTGAGGCTAAAATTCGTTTCACATATCGAATCTGAGTCCCTAATAAGACTCGAAGGAAGATCCTCCATCTCCCAGAATTTTGTGAGAAGATTCCCCAGTGGAGGTTCTGGATCAACGGAAACCCTTGTTGAGGAGGAAGAAATGGATGAGGCAATGCTCTTAACTATTGGATCAAATACTGATTCTTGCCCTAATAGCGTACCACAAATATTCGGAATGGAGCCGCTGAGAAGTATGGATGGGAGATATCTGCGCCTAATAGCAATCAATTTGCGAGCTCCTATTAAAAATGGTGTCAGCGAACTGTCTGTTTGGCAGGTCCTTCAACGAATTTTTAGGAATTGAGTACGATGCCAAAGGCCGTATGTGGAAGAACAAACGCCGAAATCTCAATTTGAATTCGACGTTTGTTTGAGAGCCTATATAGAAGTGATAACTTCTGAGGCTTGGCTGCGATATCTTGATTTAAGCCATTGACTTGGGCTTGGACGGGTTGGAAAGGCGGCTTGATCAGGTTGAACAACCGAGTTGTGATAAAAGTTGCTTTCAACATCAAATAATGCACGTGCCTTATATTTGATACCTGCATAGCAGATATTTATAAGCGCAGTGCATAGCAAAGAAACCGTGGGTGTTTGCAAGAGAAATATGTGTGGACATTTCCGGATTTGTGAAGAGAATTGTAAGTTTGAAGAGGATTTGTAATTGACTTTGTTAGGAAACGCCTCTTTGCGGTTAGGTCTTTGTTTGAATTCCGTGCTGGTACTTCTGGTAATGTCTTCGATGGCTTCTAAAGTGCGGTATCGCTCCAATAAAAACGAGTTTAATTCAAGCCAGGTCGGAATTTCTGACTTGTTGTGCAGGTATTGCTCCCACAAGGATAATGTGAGTCTTGGAAATTTAGAGGAACAAAGGAAGACCAGGAAACAATCCCAATCATCAGTTTTGACCTTAGCTAGTTCTAGCGTGGTCAATCACCCTTGGATGGTGCTCTGGAGATCCTTGATGGCACCTCCAGTTTCCTGTGATATGGATGGAAGATTGAACAGAACTATAAGTTGACTGTTAACCAACAATCTTCTGTTCTTGAATCATTCAGTCAGGTTTTGCCACGCTGACTAAAAGCCATCGTTTCTTAAAGGAGACTTGGCCACTATATTATTTGCCTCGCAACTAGTTTTGGCATTTAGGTGGAAGAGCTTTTTCACCGGCGTTAGACTAAGATTGTCTATATAGACGACCCGGAAAAGGTCTCCACTAAAGACTTCAGTATCGCAGGGCGGAAGTCTGCAACCTCTCAATATCGGGGGTGCAGACGGGACGGTCTATGGTTTACTTGCATCCGAAGCTTGTGCGATTTGTTCACTAAGTTGAGCTGAACAACGTTCGTAGACAGAATGACAATGATAATATTTTTTCTGCCTCCTTGAATGCCAGTCTTGGAGCACAAATCATCCTCCTTTTCGACCTTCTCCCATAGGGATCGTATTTGGTTATGGCGGATTTGGAGTGTGTAAACTGAGGCAGGAGTTGTGGATGGTATACTGATCATAGCCTCATGCTGGATAAGTCTGTCGGAAATAGCAATAAAATCATGTAACGCCATTTTGCTCGAGTTAATGATTTTGCTAGTTTGCGAGCGAGTACCTTTAGGACTCCTGTGAGTGAGCGGTTTTAATTTAACGTGCCTTTTATTCCCAGTGGGAGCTGAGTCACTTTTGACCTTTGAAACCGACGGCCTCAGTGATGGTCTTTTGAAGCCACAAGATGGTGAAATAGGTGATCGGATAGGATTACGTTGCGGAGGAACGGATAACTGCTTCTTATTACTTAAATTATTCTCTGAGTTCATGTATAGGGAGGTGGGTCGATGTTGTTTATCACCACCAACCCTTGCTTATATATTGAATTTAGTTAAGCGGAGCTTTGGAATTTAAACGGTATAATATGAAAGTCAGTTTTCCTATACATGTTTAATCGGAGCGTGTGGAATCGGAACACTCAGAATTGTAAAGATTATCGATTATACAAACGATAAACGAGCAAGGAAGCAAAAAAAAACAAATTAACTTGTGAAAAACAAACAAAAATAACAATTTAATATATATTGACTAATTGTTTTTTTTTGTCTAAGTCATCAATGGCGGTGGAAATTAATAAATTTAATTGTTAATTAATTTTAATTTAATTAATTATTTGATATATAAAGCAGTAAATTTAATTTTATAAATAAATCTTTACTTATGCTATAAAGATCGTGACTATGAAGAGTCGGAACAATGATCTCGCATAAGAATTTTTTTTATTACTGCAGCCCTGGACGTGGTGGTATGTAATTACAATAGCAGCTGGATATGTAATTGCTATGCACAGTGACAATTTTGTTTTATTTGTTTATAAACAGTGGAAAATAAACTTCAGCCAGAAATTATGTGCTGGACAACCGCATACAATAATATAATAAGGTGAGTGATAATAAATATTTCGTAAGTGTTAAATATTTTGTCTTTTACCGTCCCTGAAAACGTTTATGTGTTTACATACATACATATGTTTTACAGAATTAAAGAAATTAAAATATTTGTTGTTAGGCCGGATCTTATAATTTTATTAATCTCTTTGTGTTTGGAGATAAAGATTCTTAAGATCACGTAAACAGTGAAATGGATAAGGTTTTGATCAGTTTTTGATGCTATTCTGTGTATTGCTGATGCACGGCCTGAGCCAATGACAGATACAGAGTTAGTGGCTAATATTAAAAGAAATCTTATGTCTGAATTGAGGTTAGAACTACTTCATATAGCTACACTAAATATAGCAACCATTCGAACTGAATGTCATAAGCACGAAGAATTCTGTATAAGTATGTCTTCAAAACCTGTGCCTCGGCCATTTAACACCAGTCGTTTTCTTAATGATGTCATGCATAAGGAAGATTCGATAGATATTTCCGATACAGTTTCTGCAGGGGCAACCGAGATCAATGCAATACGATTATGTGATAGTTTAAAATGTTGAAATTGTGATGAGATAGGTCATAGATACCAAGATTGCATTAAAAACAGACACGTATTTTGCTTTGGTTGTGGCCGTCTTGATACATACAAACCGATGTGTCCTAAGTGCAATCCCGTATCGTAAAACTTGCAACAGGATGTGCACCGAACATACTTCTTCTGATGACTCCTTTCGGCGGCTTCAAGTCAGCAACTCGAGCAATGCCATCTCTGCCTGGAATTAAAGCAAGCACTCTGTCGAGTGGCCTGCTCATGGGATGCAAATTCTTGTACTTAATGAGGACTACGTCACCCACTTGAATAGGATGAGTTGGAGACCTCCATTTGGTACGCTGTTGGAGGAGTGTGGGATACTCCTCCAAAAGATCTGCTGTAGGCTGGTCCCTCACTGCCAGCCATCCAAGCGATTATAATTCAACTTTGTTAGATCTGACTTTAAAATTGTTGATGGAAGTCCGCCAATCAAAAAATGGGCCGGAGTCAAAACATTCTCCGAAATTGAGACAAAAGAGAGAGAGTTAATAATTGACGCGATTTAGCAAACAAGAGTTCGCAACTCCTCAAATCTGATCAGAGACTGGCCAAAACAGCGATAAAAATGATGCTTGCCGGTGTTCACTGCTGCTTCCCACAATCCGCCAAAGTGTGGAGAGCGATGGGAAATGAAACACCAATCGATTTTGCCAGCCAGGCAGAATTGATGAACAGCAGTAGCACAAGCATCACTCAACACCAGATTTTTCAACTCCTTCAGGTTGTTTTTGGCTCCCATGAAGCTTGTGGCGTTGTCAGACCAAATCTGACAAGGCGTGCCACGCGTAGAGATGAATCTCCTAAGAGGGCCAACAAATGATGCTGTTGTTAAGTCCTGTACCAGATCCAAGTGAACAATTGGCCAATACCGAAGGCGTAAATAGGCAAGAAGTGCGCGAGGGCCTGAGTGCAAGTTACGTTTATGAAATTCTTTGATGATAGCCAGAGTTATTGGGTGGTGTTTAGGCAGGGTGATTGGATGTCGGGCATCATAAGGCAGATTTGAGTTGGCCAGCCGGCCACCAACGCTCAAAACTCCAAATCATAAAGAAATGGCAACAGTGACGCAATGGGGCTTGACTTCTCAAGTGCTGTAGCATATAACCTGGTATTTGACGAGCATATGTTAATGTAGTCTACAAGAAGTGGTACACGCGCTGGTTCCGGCTGTGTGGTCGGTAGTTGGTCGGGGTTCCTTGAAGTTTCTTGCGTTACATGCTCGCTGTGCATAATACTAATTTAAAAGATATCGCGTGCGGTTATAGTTCGAACAAATTACTGAGAAGGGGGAAGAGAGGAAAGGGAATAGGTCCAATCTCATAAATATATTATGGAGGCGACACTCCTGGGTTTTCGTCGTTTGAGCTGGGCTAATGTAATTGCCACAGGAGATACCCACCCTACCTAGATCATCAAGCACCTAAACATAATAATATTTGATGATCCCTAAAACGACTCACTACTTATTTCATCCTCTATTCAGTGTGCGTTGCATGACTCCCATAAGAAAAAAATGTAATTATTCATTTTAACAATATTCTAATAACAGGAAATCATTTATTTTAATTTTAGTCTACAGCTGATTAATTTTCATTTTGTAACATTTAATATTTTTATATTGTACATTATTCTAAAATAATAACTTTAAATGAGCTTGTTGCACTTAACTAGAGAAAAAATACAACAATATGAAAGAAATTATATGGTTTAACATAATACAAAATAAGTGCAATTTATTTTAAATTGAATTATTTTTACCAACTTATAATCAATAATATTTGGGTAATTAGACTTTTTCATTTTATCTATTTTTGGTCAGAACGGAAAAAAAATTAGATGTACAATTTCAATAGTTAATAATTTAAATTTTTAAATTTTTTTTTTGTTGTAAACTCATATTCAAATTTGTTTTAGTTACTTATGTAATATATAACAACTATTTATTTATTTTTGTTAATTGTGAATTTAATTTATTTAAACTTTTACTTTAATTCGAAAAATAAAAAAAATAAAACGAAATCAAAAAAAATATCTCGGAACATAAGGAGTATTAGGACAAAACCAAATTATTCATTTATTTAATTTAGTAAATTATTTTCTTATTTCATTTATTATTTATCTACTTATATATATATCCTATTTCAATATTATGATTATTTATTTATTTATTTTTTTCATAATATTTATAATAATATATATTTATTATATTATTTATGTTTTATTTATTTATATTTATTTCCCTTATATATTTATTTATTTATTTTTTATCTTTTTTGTCGGCGACGCACTTGCTCACAAAGAATTTTTGCCCGGTGGCAATTATATTATTTGTCAATTGAAGATAAAAAAGTCCGGGTTAGGGTCGATCTTCATCCCGTCCACGTGTAACTTTTCTATCCACGAGACAAAAAAAAACAAAGTCGATGTGACTCGCACGACCATCCCTTTCAGCACACCAAAACGCAAGACCCCGCGATCAGAAGAATGTCTAATCAACTTACCAAAAAGTGGTCGATATTGTACTATATCTCACAGAGGGCGTCGGCAAAAGCTCGGCTTAAAAAAAACCAAAACATAATCGTAGGCATAAAATGTTATTAATTTAGGCAAGCGCACTACAGTGCTCCTCTTGCTAGCAAAGTGTTCATATCTTCCCACATTTGGGCATTTTGGACGACACGAAGAAGAATAATAGTTCCTTGATGAATGTCTGAAACGTTGAGACCCTGATGTCGAAAACGATGAATAAACTTGAAGATATACGCAAATATCCGTTGTAAAGAAGCAAATGAGTTGGCAAATTTGCAATTAACAGTTTTATCTTCATAAGGCAACTTGACGCGCAAGACTTCGGCCGTCCACCCTTATTCCCAACAAGAAAGGCTGGCCCATGAAACCAGATACCAGATTTCATGATTTCAAAATCCATGCACCTCCAATGCTGACTGAGGGTCTAGCACTAAGCTTGGTAAACTGAAGCGGTTGACATTTTCAAAACTGCTGCTGATGTCCATCCAGGCAGAGCTTAATGCGTGTGGTAGGCTTTCGTCCAAGTAAACCTTTGCCTTCCAGAGTTGCTGCACGAAGATTTCGCACCTGCCAATTGCAGGTCCAATAAGACCAAGAGGGTCATAGATATGTGCAATCGTGGACTAGATGGATCACTTGGAGAGTTTTGAATTTGGGTGAACAGGTGACAATAAGAACAAGAGATTATCCGAAGATCCCAAACAAGATCAAGAGTTTCAGCTACGTCGCTACCATCATAAAATTTAAGAAGCTGCTCCTTGTCAGCCTCATCAACACGTTCGACCACTTCAGCACCATTTGCGATGTCGGAACTTGCCACGAGATAAAATCGCTGCCGTCTGGATAATTTTGTCCATAGCCTCAGAGACTGAGCTAGCACCGGAGATCAAGTTCATCAAAATAGAAGTCCTCTCGAACTGCAACTGACCCAAGAGGAAACGCAGTGGCTTCATCTATAGCCAACTGGAGCGCACGCCAAAAATGAGGCTGGTTTGGTGCCATACGTCACGGTGTCCAGTTTGTAGATACGTACATTTTCTTTGGGTGAGTCTCTCCACAAAGTACATTGATAATAGTTATCAGGAACAGTCAATCGGATGCAACGGTACATTTTGCATATATATCCCCAATGTGTTGAATAGCTTTGCCTGAATGATGGCCAGGTCCGGCCCTGAGTACGTTATTCACGGACTATCCAGAGAAGCCGCAGCCGATCCATCAAACACAACCCGAAGTTTGGTAGTCGTGCTGTCCTCCTTCAAGACACAGTGATGTGGAAGAAAATATTTCCAATGGTCAATATCCAGAGGATCGAAAAGCGACATGTGCTTTATGTTCAAATACTCTTGCATAAATACAGAGTATTGCTGCTTAAGGCTTGAGCGGACGTTCGAGCTTGCGCTCAAAATTAATAAATCGACGATATGCTTGTGTGTAGGAATCGCCCAACTCGATGGAAAAATGTTTAAATGGGAAGTTAACAGAGTACTCGCCTAAAGATAGACGAGTAAAAGCCTTCACGAAATGCTGCTCGCACTCGAAATCCTCATTAGTGCCTGATGCAATGGCCTCGCTGTAGCTGTCAACCTCCCAAAATCGTCGAACAATCTCATCCAGTCGATCATCAGCACTGGAGACGTCATTCAATGTGAGTCTTTTGTAACGAAGGTAGTCCAGGGAGTAAGTCATACAACATGTTGGCTCCAACCAGCCAACCAAATCCATACGCTGAGGTTTGTAAATGCGAAGTCAGCCAGTCGTATTTTGCTGGAATGTTTCAATTTCGTAGGACAATTGCAATGCCCGGCTGATTGTCCGTGATCGTGGGTGAGTCCAAAGCTGCAAGTGAATCGGCATAGTCCGATATTTGAGACTTGAAGCAAATTTCCACCGTATGACCTGCAGTACGAATATTAGTGTTACCAAAACCGGTCAATATAGTTGTAGATCGAGTTTTTTTTAACTGTAACTGTTGGATATTTAAATTCATTTTATATTTGTGCATTATGCCAAGTTCACTTAAGCCACAGCCGCCAGCATTACATGCGCTCTGCCTTTCTGACTGCCTCTCTCTCTCTCTCTTAGTAGGCCAAGGTCGCCTGCATAATCCGCCGTCTCCTGCAGTCTCTCGTCTCGTATCACTCTCGCTTTTCTTTCCTTATTTATTTATTTTTGTATCTATTATTTTCTTCTTATTAACCAATAATTCAATATTCAATACTATCAAATTCACACATCTTAACTTAAATTTAAGATTAATCCTCTTCGAAGATGGTTAGAATTCTTATAAAAGCTTCTTCAAAATTCCCTTATTAGCTCATTCTCGAAAGCAACATAGAATTGATATTTGTTGGCCGACTAGTTTAGATGTCGCCTAGCACCTATGTACTTTTGAATATGCACCATGTAAACCCCAACTATTAAGCAGTCGATCTTACAGCACGCTTTTGCCGTCTGTACATAAATGTATTTCATTAAGTTGAAACAAGGATATTGTTAGCACTGTAATGGATTCTACATAAATTTTCAGAAACAACAATGGTTTACAAAGGTATTCTAGTTGATGAAAAAGATCAAAATATGGATTTTTTTAATTTCCACTATCAACACCGCTTGCTCAAGGCTTTAATTTGTTGTTTGTTGTGTCATAGTTGTTATCGTATGGCGCTTTTGGTTAGAATCTACTACCATACATATTGCGGGCTGTAGTCATAAAATTAGTCAACAGTTGATCACCCCTTTGCTACCTTCTAAGCTGCCGTGTCACATAACTAAAAAATAGTAGACAGAGTGCTAAAGGAACGGAATAAATCTAGACAGAATAGCTAACAGAATCCACTAGTGATATATTTAGATCGAAGAACAGAGATATTGATGTTCTTCTTATTTTACCCGCCCAACATGTAAAGACTAATATTCGGCGCCTTTACCCTATTAAAGATGCAAAACAATATTTATATCAGGAGCCCATTAAACTATTTAATCCATAATTAATTCCTTATATACTTCATAATGATGGCTTTAGTTCCATTTTTAGGAGCTTTACTTAATTACTAGTTTTCAAGTTTCATGTTTGGGGGTTTACATAATTACTAATAATTCAATCAATTTCTTTTTCTTCAATTTGGATCAATTAATTAATATATAATAATTTGCTACAAGGCCCTTGGCTATATATATACATATGTCTCTCTATTGCACATCTGTTATTTGGACATCTGTGGATTAGACAATATAACAGCTGATATCACATATGCATACCATACCAAGTTTAGTTAATGCATTATAAAATTAAATATTAATTCCTCGCAAATTCATTCTGTGTTAATTTAAACTAAAGTTTAACTAAACGTATAATTGTGTAGCCCTGTAGAGTTCATTCCTAAATAATCGAAGTTGTGCAGTGCGGTTACTATTTCTTCAGGATGATTCGGTCAACCGCCGCTCACCCATGATCCGATACTTGCACAAGTTGGTGCACTTTATGCCAATCAGATGTTAGATTTGCGTCCGAGACTTCGGCGCTGACCCGCTGGCCAACTGTGCAGCTTCAATTACAGAAAGGGCACTGGCACACTGTAAGTAATCACAATTTGAATGATTGGTGTAGCTGCCCTGTCACAATTTGGTTATGGCAGCCGCCACGTCGCGGGAAGATGCCCCTACTCCAGATTTATCACATTGTGCTAGTACTGCGTCTTTTCCATTTGTAGAGGCGTCGCATTGTAACACAAAGGGTTTGGATTTGGATGGACGAGAAAGGGTGCAGATTTTAGTTGTCTTTTTAATTCATCCAAAGCCTCTTGCGCATACTCATTCCACTCAAAAGTTTTCCTTTCAATAATTGAGTTAAAGCGAATGTAATATCCGAATACTGAGAGAGGAATCTTTGATACCAGCCGGTCATACCCAAGAAGCGCCTGAGCTGACGTTTTGTTTTGTGTATTGGAAATTCCGAGATAGCCTGAATTTTATTTGGATTTATTCTCAATGTGGATTCACCTACAATATATCCTAAATATTCCACTTTCTTCATACAAAATTGACTCTTATTAACGTTTATCGTGGAGACTAGCCTTTCGAAGTTGCGTTCCTACTTCTGCCAGGTGAGACAAGTGCTCCTCAAAGTTGGTGGACAGCTCTAATAAGTCATCCAAATAAACTAGTACGTGGGACTTCATGATATAAGGTATGACTTGATGCATAAGTCTGCACAATGATTGAGGAGCATTCGTTAATCCGAATGACGACTTAACAGTCCTTCGAATAGAGGTGAAGGAAATGCATCCTTAACTGTAACTGAGTTTAGCTTCCTTGAATCTAAACAAATTCCCACTTTACTTGGCTTTAGGACAAGAACAGCCGGAGAGGACCAGGCAGAGATAGGTGCTTTTTCAAGGACTCCTAACTCAATCATTCTGTCGATTTCCGTACACATCTATTGATCTTTAGCAGGGGACAACGGATAATATATTTGCTTGATGGGCTTAGCATCACCAGTATTAATACTGTGTTCGATTAAAGAGGTTTTTCCTAACCCATCTCTTTCCGAGGAGGGGAAAAATCGACAACAGCTTTTAAGCGATTCCTCTCGGTAACACTACGACGAATATTATTAGACGTTTGATCACTGCAGTCTAATATTAATACCGAATGACTTCCAAAAATCCATTCCACAGATGATGTTTTGTGTGATTGAAGCTACAACCATAAATTCAACTGCTTTCTGTAGTAAGTCATCCTCTAACGGAATAAGAAGAGTACCTAATGCTTTTTGACGTGCAGTTCTGTTCTGTAGTGCGAAAATTGCCTTTCAATTTTTTAAGCTTTAGGTCTGCTGCAAGCAATCGTGTGGCCAATT